>CM038679.1:145508287-145643157 GCA_021605205.1 Aegilops longissima
GATTGTTTCGTGCCCTTGTCTATTCATATGTTTTCTAAATTAAAGCTTTTCAAACACAACACAGTTCCGTTTCAAAAAAAAAAAATACACAACACAGTTTTCGGTGAGCACAGATAGGGGTAGTGACAGTTTTTCATGATCAGACATGATCAAATTCAAAAGGTCACTGGAGACCAGCTGAGCTAAAAATTGACATCTGTTTGACTGAGGTCATGTTCAGTTGATAATCAGCTATAGCTTTGCATATACCTACAACTTACCCTGTAATCTAGCAAACTACTCCCTCCATTCCATAATTATTGTCGTGGTAATTTGAACTAAAAGCACGACAATGATTATGGAACGGAGGGAGTAGTGTTACTTTCCCCGGGTAATTAATCTGGCACAACTGACAGCCCCTTTCTAAGAACTGAATATGCATAAACACCCACAACCATAAATAAACTTACCATACAGAGCATCGCCTTTCTCAGAGTGGTCGAACTCTGTCAATGGGGTCACGATGGACTGGAGCCTCACCCGCCCTCCACGTCTGTTCTGATGGACACACACAAGAATACACCAAGCATCATCCATCAGTTTCTAGCTAGCACGTACAGGACAATGGCATTAATATTTTGAAGGTCAAGGCAATCAATGATACCTGGTACTCCATGAGCATCTCCGCGTGCTCCCTTTCCTCGTCGCTCGATTCCTTAAAGAACCTGGAGAAAAGAAACAGGCGCATATCAGAACCAAGCTTTGTTCAGAAAATTGTACTGGTAGCTTTAGTAATGGAAGACAGCTACAGCACTGTGCATACTTGGCAAAGCCCTTGAGGGCAACATTGTCCCGGTCGAAGTAGGCGTAGAGGGAGTGGTACGCGTACGAGGCATTGTACTCCACACTGCAACGCAGACAGTATTAGTTTTCCTCTAATCAGAACCAGATGCAGGCACTATCTTGCGAGCTAAGAATGGTCAGGCAACTCAAACCGAAACCATCAGTCCTTTGTGCAAATTTTACAGTAAAATCTGGGTGAAATTACGCATGAGATAAAAAAGAACGGTTCTTCTGCAGGAACACACGGACGGACACAGTCGATTTATATCAGGATGATGAGGCGCATAGCGGTGGTGTAGGTTTACTCACTTGATCTGCTCGTTGATGGCGGCCTCGCATTCGTCAACGAACTTTTGCCTGGCGAGCGACTGGCCCTCGGCCTGCGGCACGAGCGAAAGCTCCCCCTTGAGCTCCTCAAACGGCTGGAACATCACACCGCTGAGGAGCACCTCCTCCTTGTTCCCCTTCCCAGCGGCCCTGCAGGCCGTCGACGGCCCTTTCGCTAACGGCGGCAGCCTCGCTGAACCGTGGGCCGGGCTTGGTGCAGAGAGCTGGCTAGCCGCGGCGACGGCGGCCGGAGACGACGCAACCCTGAGAAGCATCTCGAAGAGAAGAAGATGGGGCGAGTGTGCAGTGGGGAACTGGAAGTGGGCGTGGAAGACCGAAGTGGAGAAGGAGGAGATGGGGATAGCTGGATAGGTATAGCAATAGCTCGTAGGATATGTGGGTGGATTACACGTGGATACGCATCTCACTATCTTTTGTCTTCACGTATTTATGGCCCACGTCTATTAATACAAAATTTGATTACTAAACAACGAAATACTCACATACATTTGGACGACAACTATTTTCGGACGAAGAAATTATTAGTTATCTTACTATTAAACAGGAAATTATAATCTTACTTCCCCATCTTCAGAATTTTCTCATTTTATGATCTTTTCCCGTCTTCTCTGTTTCCATTTTTCTTCATTCCATATGTTCCAAACAGGTTTTTTCTTCATTGGTTTTCTTATCCCTTCTGGGTCGGACGGCTTCTTACCCGAGCGAACCAATCTCTCTGCCTATGGCGTATCCTAAATGGTCGCCACCGTCGATGGCTCCTCTCTTTCCGTCAATCATGTTCTCTTCTTTCTTTTTTTTGCGGGTGAGCACTTGTATTACTCAACTATTCAAGTCCTTACAATCAATAGCATTTAGCTCTAAAATAAAATCAGGACCAGAACCCACCATGTCATTGTTCTTCCTTCAGTCCGAGCAAAGTTAGCTAAGCTATCGCTAACACTATTTTGGGTACGATTAATATGAGTAATATAAGAATCATGAAGATACATTAGATGTCTAATCTCTTTAATAAGAGATGAGTAAATCCATCTATCAGCCTCCTTTGCCTGAACAAGCTTGACTTCAATAATAGAATCCATCTCGATCATAATAGAATGATCACTTCTCTGAAGGGCAAGAGACAATCCCTCCATGCAAGCACATAGTTTTGCTTCAAGAGCATCATGACAGGAAAATAAAGTTCTGCATGCTGAAAACACAATGGTTCCATCAACCTCTCTAAGCACCATAGTCGCACCATAGTTGAGCTTCCATAACCAAAGGATCCATCTGAGTTTAATTTCACCCGGCCGTGACAAGGGGGAGTCCATTGAGCAAGCACTCTAGGCATTATCACATGTGAGGCCACCTGTAGTGCTCTATCATATGTCATTATTTGCTTCCCTTTGTTCTGATCTGTAGTAAGATCTATCTTCATACCAATCAGTGAATCAAGGTAGCTCATTAGAAACCTCTTTGATGCTTCCATTAATGGTGGCGGCTTATTGTGGACCACCTCATTGCGAATAAACCAGGCTTCTCTTTAATAAGAGATGAGTAAATCCATCTATCAGCCTCCTTTGCCTGGACAAGCTTGACTACAATAATAGAATCCATCTCGATCATAATAGAATGATCACTTCTCTGAAGGGCAAGAGACAATCCCTCCATGCAAGCACATAGTTTTGCTTCAAGAGCATCACGACAGGAAAATAAAGCTCTGCACGTTGAAAACACAATGGTTCCATCAACCTCTCTAAGTGAAGGAAATATACCCTCGAGGCAATAATAAAGTTGTTATTTATATTTCCTTATATCATGATAAATGTTTATTATTCATGCTAGAATTGTATTAACCGGAAACTTAGTACATGTGTGAATACATAGACAAACAGAGTGTCCCTAGTATGCCTCTACTTGACTAGCTCGCTAATCAAAGATAGTTAAGTTTCTTAACCATAGACATGTGTTGTCATTTGATGAATGGGATCACATCATTAGAGAATGATGTGATGGACATGACCCATCCTTTAGCTTAGCATAAATGATCGTTTAGTTTTATTGCTATTGCTTTCATCATGACTTATACATGTTCCTCTGACTATGAGATTACCGGAGGAACACCTTGTGTGCTATCAAACGTCACAACATAACTGGGTGATTATAAAGATGCTCTACAGGTGTCTCCGATGGTGTTTGTTGAGTTGGCATAGATCGAGATTAGGATTTTTTACTCCGTGTATCGGAGAGGTATCTCTGGGCCCTCTCGGTAATGCTCATCATTATAAGACTTGCAAGCAATGTGACTAATGAGTTAGTTGCGGGATGATGCTTTACGGAACGAGTGAAGAGACATGCCGGTAACGAGATTGAACAAGGTATGATGATACCGACGATCGAATCGCGGGCAAATAACATACCGATGCCAAAGGGAACAACGTATGTTTTTATGCGGTTTGACCGATAAAGATATTCGTAGAATGTGTAGGAGCCAATATGAGCATCTAGGTTCCGCTATTGATTATTGACCGGAGATGTGTCTCGGTCATGTCTACATAGTTCTCGAACCCGTAGGGTCCGCACGCTTAACGTTCGATGATGATTTGTATTATGAGTTATATAATTTGATGTACCGAAGTTTGTTTGGAGTCCCGGATGAGATCATGGACATGACGAGGAGTCTCATGATGGTCGAGAGAAAAAGATTCATATATTGGAAGGCTATATTCGGACACCGGAAGTGTTCCGGGTGATACCGGGTCACCAGAAGGGGTTCCGGGCAAACCCCGGCAAAGATATGGGCTTAATGGGCCAAGTAAGGGAACACACCAGCCCACAAGGGGCTGGTGCGCTCCCTATAGGGCCAGCCACGTGGGGAGAAAGGAAAAGGAGAGGAGGAAAAGGAAAGTATGAAGTAGGATGATACGTCTCCGTCGTATCTACTTTTCCAAACACTTTTGCCCTTGTTTTGGACTCCAACTTGCCTGATTTGAATGGAACTAACCCGGACTGACGATGTTTTAAGCAGACTTTCCATGGTGTTATTTATATGCAGAAACAAAAGTTCTCGGAATGACCTGAAACTCCACGGAACTTATTTTTGGAAAATATAAAAAATATTGGCGAAAGAATCAAGGCCAGGGGTCCACCACCTGTCCACGAGGGTGGGGGCGTGCCTGCCCCCCTGGGCGCGCCCCCTGCCTCGTGGGCCCCCTGACGCTCCACCAACCTCAACTCCAACTCCATGTATTCGCGTTCGGGGAGAGAAAAATTAGAGAAAAAGATTCATCGCGTTTTACGACACGGAGCCGCCAAGCCCTAAACTCTCGGGAGGGCTGATCCGAGTCCGCTCGGGCTCCGGAGAGGGAATCCGTCGCCGTCGTCATCATCAACCATCCTCCATCACCAATTTCATGATGCTCACCGCCGTGCGTGAGTAATTCCATCATAGGCTTGCTGGACGGTGATGGGTTGGATGAGATTTACCATGTAATTGAGTTAGTTTTGTTAGGGTTTGATCCCTAGTATCCACTATGTTCTGAGATTGATGTTGCTATGACTTTGCTATGCTTAATGCTTGTCACTAGGGCCCGAGTGCCATGATTTCAGATCTGAACCTATTATGTTTTCATGAATATATGTGAGTTCTTGATCCTATCTTGCAAGTCTATAGTCACCTACTATGTGTTATGATCCGGCAACCCCGAAATGACAATAATCGGGACCACTCCCGGTGATGACCATAGTTTGAGGAGTTCATGTATTCACTATGTGTTAATGCTTTGGTCCGGTACTCTATTAAAAGGAGGCCTTAATATCCCTTAGTTCCCATTAGGCCACGGGAGGGTAGGACAAAAGATGTTATGCAAGTTCTTTTCCATAAGCACGTATGACTATATTCGGAATACATGCCTACATTACATTGATGAATTGGAGGTAGTTCTGTCACCCTATGTTATGATGTTACATGATGAACCGATCCGCATAATTCTCCATCACCGATCCAATGCCTACGAGCTTTTCACATATTGGTCTTCGCTTATTTACTTTTCCGTTGCTACTGTTACAATCACTACAAAACCCAAAAATATTACTTTTGCTATCGTTACCGTTACTTCCATATTACTTTGCTACTAAACACTTTGCTGCAGATACTAAGTTATCCAGGTGTGGTTGAATTGACAACTCAACTGCTAATACTTGAGAATATTCTTTTGCTCCCCTTGTGTCTAATCAATAAATTTGGGTTGAATACTCTACCCTTGAAAACTGTTGCGATCCCCTATACTTGTGGGTTATCAAGACTATTTTCTGGCGCCGTTGCCGGGGAGCATAGCTCTATTCTTTGAGTCACTGAATTATATCTGCTGGTCACTATGAAGAACTTGAAAGACAAGAAAACAAAAATTTATCCCTCAACTACGAGGGGAGGTAAGGAAGTGCCATCTAGCTCTGCACTTGATTCACCTTCTGTTTTGAGTAAGCTTGCGACACCTAAACCTGCTTCTGCTATTAATTCTGATATGTTGTATGTTATTGATGATGCCACTTCTGCTATGCATGATACTTATGATGAAACTACTTCTATGCTTGATACTACTGTGCCACTTGGTGAATTTCTTGATGAACAACTTGCTAGGGCTAGGGAGAATGAAATTATTGAAACTGATAATTTTGATGATAGTGATGATGAAGGCTCTCCCAATAAATATGAATTGCCTGTTGTGCCTGAGGGCTATGTTATGGATGAAGAAACTAAAAGAGACTTTCTTGCTTGCAATGATAGAAGTGATCTTAAGAAATTATTAGCTAAGCTTAAACAAAAAACTCCGAATGCAAGAATGAAATATGATCCTGCTTATGCTACTTCACCTATCTTTGTTATTGATAAGGATTATGAATTCTCCATTGATCCTGATATAATTACTTTGGTTGAATCTGATCCTTTCTATGGCTATGAATCTAAAACTGTTGTGGCACATCTTACTAAATTAAATGATATAGCCACCCTATTCACTAATGATGAGAGAACTCGCTACTTTTATATCCTTAAAATATTTCCGTTCTCATTGAAGGGTGATGCTAAGATATGGTTTAATTCTCTTGATCCTGGTTGTGTGTGTAGTCCCCAGGATATGATTTATTACTTCTCTGCTAAATATTTCCCTGCTCATAAGAAACAAGCTGCCTTAAGGGATATATATATTTTTTTGCAAATTGAAGAAGAGAGTCTCCCACAAGCTTGGGGGAGGCTTCTCCAATTACTTAATGCTTTGCCTGATCATCCTCTCAAGAAAAATGAAATACTTGATATCTTTTATAATGGACTAACTAATGCTTCCAGAGATTACCTGGATAGTTGTGCTGGTTCTATTTTCAGGGAAAGAACACCGGATGAAGCTGAAATTCTATTGAATAATATGTTGACCAATGAAAATAATTGGGCACCTCCTGAGCCTATTCCTAAACCAACTCCGAAGAAGAGGGGTGTTCTATTTCTCAGTCCTGAAGTTATGCAAGAGGCAAAGAAATCTATGAAGGAAAAAGGTATTAAAGCTGAAGATGTTAAGAATTTACCTCCTATTGTAGAAATACATGGTCTTAATTTACCGCCCGTTGAAGAAATATATGATCTTACTCCATTACCTATTGAAGAAACTCATGGTCTTGATAACCCGACACAGGTAGTAAAGGTAAATTCTCTCTATAGATATGACAAAGCTGAAACCCCTCCTACTAAGTTTGCTAGCCAATGTTTGGATGAGTTTGATAACTTTATGGTTAAGCAAGAAGATTTTAATGTTTATTTTGGTAGAAAATTAAAACAAAATGCTTATATGATTGAACACTTGGGTGATTATATGTCTAGAGTTAAAGGTGAACTTAAACTCATTAGTAAACATGCTTCTATGGTTACCACTCAAGTAGAACGAGTACTTAAAGCTCAAAATGATTTGCTCAATGAACTGAATAGTAAGAATAATGACTATGTTGTTAGAGTGGCTACTATAACTGGTAAAATGACTCAGGAACCTTTGTATCCTGAAGGCCATCCTAAGAGAATTGAGCAAGATTCTCAGAGAAATAATATAGATGCACCTAGTCCTTCTAAAAAGAAGAAAAAGAAAAATGATAGGACTTAGCATGCTTCTAGTGAACCTGTTGTAGACACACCTGAGAATCCAAATGATATTTCTATTTCTGATGCTGAAACACAATCTGGTAATGAACATGAATCTAGTGATAATGTTAATGATGATGTTCATGATGATGCCCAACCTAGTAATGATAATGATGTAGAAATTGAACCTGCTGTTGATCTTGATAGCCCACAATCAAAGAATCAACGTTATGATAAGAGACCTTTTTGCTAGGAAACATGGTAAAGAAAGAGAACCATGGGTTCAGAAACCCATGCCTTTTCTTCCCAAACCATCCAAGAAAAAGGATGATGAGGATTTTGAGCGCTTTGCTGAAATGATTAGACCTATTTTTTTGCGTATGCGATTAACTGATATGCTTAAAATGAATCCTTATGCTAAGTATATGAAAGATATTGTTACTAATAAAAGAAAGATACTGAAAGCTGAAATTTCCACCATACTTGCTAATTATACTTTTAAGGGTGGAATACCAAAGAAACTTGGAGATCCAGGAGTACCCACTATACCATGCTCCATTAAAAGAAACTATGTTAGAACTGCTTTATGTGATCTTGGAGCTGGTGTTAGTGTTATGCCTCTCTCTTTATATCGTAGACTTGATTTAAATAAGTTGACACCTACTGAAATATTTTTGCAAATGGATGATAAATCAACTGTTGTACCTGTCGGCATTTGTGAGGATGCGCCTGTTGTGGTTGCAAACGTTACTATTTTAACGGACTTTGTTATTCTTCATATTCCTGAGGACGATAGTATGTCTATTATTCTTGGAAGACCCTTTTTGAATATTGCAGGGGTTGTTATTGATTGCAACAAAGGCAATGTCACTTTTCATGTTAATGGTAATGAGCATACGGTACACTTTCCGAGGAAACAACCTCAAGTTCATAGTATCAATTCTATTGGAAAAATTCCATCGATTATTATTCGAGGTTTTGAATTTCCTCTTCCTACTGTCAAAAAGAGATATGATATTCTTATTGTTGGGGACGTGCATATCCCCGTTGAGGTAACATAGTGTTATTCGAAATTTCTCCGGTTCCATGTTATTCGGAATGAGTTTGTGAACAAGACTTGATCAACCTTGTTAGTGGATTCCTTTTGATGAGCATGAGATGGATGAAACTAGAAGCACAACCTTCTGTACCCTCCTCTTAATTTCTGTTATTTAGTTGAAATAAAGTAAAAATAGTACTTTCCTGTCTGTTTTCTGAATTATCCATGCAATATAAAAATACCCCGAAAATAAAAGTTCTCCAAATGCCCCGGAAATGAAATATGATTTTTTCTAGAATATTTGAGAATATCTGGCACTGAGAACACAGCCGGGGGAGCAAGCACCTGGCCACGAGGGTGGAGGGCGCGCCCCCCTGCCTGGTGGGCCCATGGTGGCTCCCCTCCACTTATTCCTGCACCCACACACTTCTTCTTCCTCCCAAAAAAATCACCATCCAGCTCAAGCACGAGTTCTAGCTCATTTTGCTGCGATTTTCGATCTCCTTGCTCAAAGCACCTCTCACAAAACTGCTTTGGGGGATTGTTCCTTGCTATGTGACTCCTCCATTGGTCCAATTAGTTTTTGTACTAGTGCTTTATTCATTGCAAATTTGTGCTTCTGACCATGTTCTTGAGCTTGCATGTCAAATTTATATGGTTCCAAGTAGTTCTAATGCATGATATAGGCTCTAGGCACTTGTAGGAGTAGTTGCTATCAATTTTGTTGAGTTTGGTTCACTTTTATTTGAGGTTACTAAAAATTTCAGAATTTTTCAGAGGAAGAAATATGCTTAGAAAAATGTACCAAGGTGGTTCTTCAAGGAAACAAGGACCCAGGCTTGCAATGCGTGATGCTGATGATGAGCCACCAAGGGACGCTCCCGTGCAGCCTTGTGAATGGCCTTCAGAGGACTTCATGGATCAGGCAGGAATTAAGGAAGAATTTAACGCATATTTGCGTAACGCTGATCTTGTGAGCTTCGAGGCAGAAAAGTGCCCCTAGTACCACTATCTCACTAGTTCCTTTGTGAGGAGGTTTGAATTTTCATCTTCACGCAATTCTCAAACTGTCCTGTTTGATCTTTATGAAGATTCTTATACTATAGACTTAGAGGATTTTACCACTGGTTGCAAACTTCCACAATGGGGTAGTGCTAGTGAACCCCTAAATCTGAATTTAGAGATTTTCTTGCTAGCATAACTGTGAGGGAATCTAGAGACATAGCAGAAGCTACCATAGGGAGCATCCATTTTCCTGCTATACATTATTTTGCTCTCTTCATAGGTAGGTGCATAAATGGTAAGGATGAAGCATGTCATATGTGTGTCCCTGACCTCGGTGTTCTCAGGAGCGCTGTGTTAGGAGATAAACATTATAATTTGGGAGCCATTGTTGCACGTAGGTTGCATAATAATAGATTTAATGGAGATTTCTTTGGTGGAATTTATGCAACCCGTATAGCTAATTTTCTGGGTATAAGCATACATGAGGATGATATTGAGTTGCCTCCTACTTATTTGGATTATGAGGTTATGGTTCGTCATCATTTCGTTGAGAGGAACGATCAGTTCCTCCAGTACCGACTAATCTTTGACAGATGGCGCACCTATCACGTCGCTCTTCCTGCTTCTACTTTCTTTGACTTTCAGGCGAAGGGGAGATATTACATAACCAGAGAGGAGGCGGAAGAGTATAAGAGGAGAGCTGAGATAGCTCGCCTCCAAGCTGCAGCACACGATGCAATGACCATTGCATCTCAGTACGACCCCCAACTACCACTATGGATATCCGCCAGGCCATCCGTGGCACTAAACCAACTTAGGCCAAAAGCCTAAGCTTGGGGGAGTACGTATTTCTCACCGACATTACATTCATGTTTGCACACTCATTGCTAGATGTCGGTGCTCATACTTTTTCACTATAATATCCATGCTAGTTTATTTTCCTTTTTATGCTTTCTTCTTGTGTGTTTGACAAACCTTAAGAAAAACCAAAAAAATTAGTTGCAGCTTTTAGCTAGTTTATTTTCTTGCTATAGTAGTAATAATTAAAAGAAAACCCAAAAATATTTCATGTTCTTCTTTTGCTTGTTGGGAGCTTTCCCTTGTAAATAGTTTTACATCTTTTCTTTTCTTTGGGGGTCGATAGGAGAAGACCATGATTACATTGTTGAAGTGGATCTTATATGCATTATTGTTGATTCAACCAAGAGCCCATATTGCCTTGTCTTCTCCTATTTATTGAATGCTCACAAATTCCAGCTTAGTCCAATGCACGTGCACTATTATTATTATTCACATCGTTCGGTCGTGCAAGTGAAAGGCAACAATGACAATATATGATGAATTGGTTGATATGTGAAAAGCTGGTATGAACTCGACCTCTCTTGTTTTTGTAAATATGATTAGTTCATCATTCCTGATTCAGCCTATTATGAATAAACATGTTTGCAATGACAATTAGAGATTATAGTTGCTTATGCCATGCTTAATTAGCTATGAGTTATAATGGTTTACCTTGCGTGCCAACATGCTATTAAAATGGTTGTGATGTGGTATGGTGGGGTGGTATCCTCCTTTGAATGATTTAAGTGACTCGACTTGGCACATGTTCACACATGTAGTTGAAACAAATCAACATAGCCTTCACGATATTTATGTTCATGGTGGATTATATCCTACTCATGCTTGCACTCAGTGTATATTAATTTTAATGCATGTTCATGACTGTTGTCGCTCTCTAGTTGGTCACTTCCCAGTCTTTTTCTAGCCTTCACTTGTACTAAGCGGGAATACTGCTTGTGCATCCAATCCCTTAAACCCCAAAGTTATTCCATATGAGTCCACTATACCTTCCTATATGCGGTATCTACCTGCCGTTCCAAGTAAATTTGTATGTGCCAAACTAAACCTTCAAATGAAATTCTGTTTTGTATGCTCGAATAGCTCATGTATCAACTAGGGTTGTCCGTATCTTCCATGCTAGTCGGGTTATTCTCAAGAGGAGTGGACTCTGCTCCTCACTCACGAGAAAAGCTGGCCACCGGGATGCCCAGTCCCATGCTTTATGCAAATCAAATCAAATTAATTGCAAACAAAACTCCCCCGGGGCTGTTGCTAGTTGGAGGCACTCGTTGTTTCGAGCAAGCCATGGATTGATGCTTGTTGGTGGAGGGGGAGTATAAACTTTACCATTCTGTTTGGGAACCGCCTATAATGTGTGTAGCATGGAAGATATCGCCATCTCTTGGTTGTTATGTTGACAATGAAAGTATGCCGCTCAAAATATTATTTATCTCTGCTTTAAAAAAACCGAGCTATGGCACCTCTACAAATCACTGCTTCCCTCTGCGAAGGGCCTATTGTCGGTGTCAAAACCGGCGGATCTCGGGTAGGGGGTCCCGAACTGTGCGTCTAGGCGGATGGTAACAGGAGACTAAGGACACGATGTTTTTACCCAGGTTCGGGCCCTCTTGATGGAGGTAAAACCCTACTCCTGCTTGATTAATATTGATGATATGGGTAGTACAATAGTAGATCTACCACGAGATCAGAGAGGCTAAACCCTAGAAGCTAGCCTATGGTATGATTGTTGTTCGTCCCACGGACTAAAACCTCCGGTTTATATAGACACCGGAGAGGTTAGGGTTACATAGAGTCGGTTACAATGGGAGGAGATCTACATATCCAGATCGCCAAGCTTGCCTTCCACGCCAAGGAAAGTCCCATCCGGACACGGGACGAAGTCTTCAATCTTGTATCTTCATAGTCCGTGTCCGCCAAAGGTTATAGTCCGCCATCCGGACACCCCTAATCCAGACTCCTCAAGAGCCCTCGAACCAGGCTTCAATGACGACGAGTCCGACGTGCAGATTGTCTTCGCATTGCAAGGCGGGTTCCTCCTCTGAATACTTCATAGAAGATTTTGAACACAAGGATAGTGTCCGGCTCTGCAAAATAAGTTCCACATACCACCGTAGAGAGAATAATATTTACACAAATCCAATCTGCTGACGTATCTCGCAGTGTGACATCACACCACGGCCAAGCCTTTATTCGAATTGTTTTTACTGTCCCACCTCAGCGCACTTAGCGAGGCGGTTTCCTTGGCACTTCTTGTTGAAGCAGAGATCATGTCCCCTTATTCCGGGATTCTCATCAATACGGGCATGGGTAACCCAACCGTGCCATTAATTTACGGCGCTTGGGAGATAAGCGAGTTTTACCAGGCTCGTGGGGGCACATAGTTTCGTCCGCCCATATAAGGGGATAAGGATCCACCTTTTCCATCTACGCCTTCTTCCTCCTTTGCTTATCCATTTTTGCGCACTCGAGCTCCAGCGCCCAAGTCCGCACATCCCACCTCTACCTTCTCCAGCCATGTCCGGAGCGGGAGGCAAGTGGATGGTCTCCTCCGTCACGGAGGGACACATCAAGAAGCTGAGGAAAGCCGGATACTTGTCTAATGACATCGCGCACCGACTCCCTGACAAGGGGCAGCTCGTCCCCACCCCCAAGCCCCATGAGAGGGTGGTGTTCCTCACCCATTTCCTCCGCGGACTTGGTTTCCCACTTCACCCATTTGTCCGGGGACTCATGTTCTACTATGGCCTGGATTTACATGATCTGGCCCGAACTTCATCCTCAATATCTCGACGTTCATTGTCGTGTGCGAGGCCTTCCTCTGCATCCAGCCCCACTTCGGCTTATGGCTGAAGACCTTCAATGTCAAACCGAAGGTAGTGGGCGGCCGCCAAGCGGAGTGCGGAGGCGCCATGGTGGGCAAGATGCCCAATGTTACATGGCTCGAGGGCTCCTTCGTGGAGACCATAAAGGGGTGGCAATCGGGGTGGTTCTACATCACCGAGCCGCGTGACCCTGAATGGGCAGCGGCCCCAATTCGATCCGCTTCCTACACGGCTCACCTCCTGGAAAGAGACAGGCTTGTCGTGGGGTAATTCGGAGGAGCTGACCGGACTCCAAACCTGCGTCCAAAACCTGGTGAGCAAGAAGCTCAAACTCGTCAACGTAGTCCAGGTCATGCTCATCCGCCGGATCCTCCCGTGCCAACAACGGGCTTTCAGTTTGTGGGAGTTCGATCCGGCACAACATCGAACCCTGAATAGGCTCTTTGAAACTACGTACGAAGACACCTGGAAGGTGTTGTTCAAGGGCGCCGAGGCCCCCGCATCCGCTACCGAGGATCGCGGATTCAGCGCGCAGCATCAAGCCAACGCGGTAAGCTATTTTACCCTTTACGGGTTACTTCTTTTCCATAGTTTGGTTCTATGCGGGATCTAAACTCCCTTACCTTTGACAGGATTGGCAGAAGACGTCCGGACAGATTGACTGTCCGGATCCCTTGCCCGAAGACCCAACGGACGCCCGCTTGACGAGGCTGCTGGTCTCGGCACCTTACGTGGTGCCGGAGAAGAAGGCCAAGAAGAAGGCCACGGGAACTCGGAAGAGTTCCTGGCGCCCGGTGGTGCCGGATTCATCGTCCGATGACTCCGAGGCGCGCTCCTCCTCGAAAGACGAGGAGGAAGAAGAAGAAGCCTCTCCCTCGGCGGGGAGTAATGAAAGGAAGGCCGCCTAACCGGGGTCCGAGGGTCCAAAAGGAAGAACCTCCTCCGGACTACTCCACCAACACCGACGACGGCGAAGAGGAGGGCCATCCAGGCCAAGCCCTCGGAAAAATCGTGAGTATCGGGATACCGAATAACTCACGGCGCCTCCTCTGTGTACAAGATCTTCCGACGCTGAATATAATCATGCAAGACGCCCAAGGCGGGCTCGACGCTTCGCCGAGCGGCTCCTCGAGTTCGCCGGATGTGAATAGCACTTCACTTCCGGCTGCCTCCTCCTTGCCCAGCGGATGATGCCGAGGGGAGTCCCAAAAGGGTCCAAGCCAGGAGGAGGTGGTCCCGAGGCGCTGACAGGCGACCTCCGGACTCTGCATAGAGGGATAAGACCCCAAGGGCTCCAAGTTCGGCCTGGGCCGACATCGCACGGAACCTTCAATGGTTCCAGAATCCGCAGCGGCCCCTACTAAGAAGGGCGAGTTTACGATGCCGGTGACCTCCGCCCAACCGAGGCACCGGATAATCTGCTGGAGGTGCTTAACGGCGCCTCCATCGACGAGGAGCACCGCACTATTATGAGTGTGGTGATCCAGAAGGTTCAGTCCACCAAGAGAGGGCTGACTGAAGCTTGTGCCAGCCTTCTAACAGGCTTTGAGGTATGTGTTTAAGATATGTAAAAATATTGCCGCATAGACAGTAGCCTCTGATGCTTAGTTTGGTGTTCGGAAAGAAAAGCCGAACTGAGGATCAAAAAGATATACGCAGGAGTCTAACATAAGTATCTCAACATGGGAATGCAGGCTGTGCTGCTGACCTCTGCCGCACTGACTGCGGAGGTCAATGCATTGAAGCAGAGCCTCGGGCGGTCCGAGAACGAGCTCGGCCTTGCCAAGAAGCAGCTCGAGGACAAGGAAGGTAAGTAATACCTTATGTAAGTATATAAAAAAGATGTGGTTGCAAAAAATGACAGGACTAACGTGAGTATTACAGGGGCCACAACCCAGGTGGCGACCCTGAAGGAAGCGCTGTCCAAGGCCAAAGAAAATGCGGCCGTGGAGCGTACCCAGCGAGAAAAGCAGGAGGCGCGGGTGGCGGAGGTGCAGCAAGAGCTCCAGGCTCTCGTGGAAAAACATGAGAGTTTGGAGCTTGACTCAAAGACTCGAGAGTCCGAGCTCGCCTCGGCGCTTGAGAGCGCCAAACCTGCCAAGGCCGAAGCCCAAAGAGCCCTCCAAGAAATTGAGGCGATGAAGAAGATAGCGGCGGGTAAGGTATTCTTTATGCAAAGCAAGCACGTGAAAGTGAATTACTTGTTACTTACCCGAGTCCGAGCTCTCCAGAGCATTCGCAGATCTTCCCGAGTGTGTTGACGCTGCGCAGATTCTACCGAAATAAGAGGGAGCTCGACGGAGAAGGTGTTCTGGTCTCAAGATCTCGAGGCCGAAACCCGGTGTTTTGAGCGACCAAATCAAGCAGCTGGTCGAGCTCCATAAGGTGGTCGAACAGGCCATGAAGGGTCTCAGAGTCCGGCTGTGGCTCTGGGGAAGCCATGCCCGGAGCTACTTGGCTGGCTGGTAAGGCGGCTGGTGGATGCCTGCTCAAGGCTTGAAGTCATCAAGCACTCAGATGCATCGAAGGTGCTCAGAGGGCCTTGCCTGCTAAAGTGCATTGGGGCAAGATGGACGCCGAGAAGCTTGTGACGGACGGACCACCGCCGGCAAGGAGCATCGCAAGCCCGAGATGTATTATGAGGGTGTCTGAAGGTGCCCGCCAGATAGCGGATGAGTGCTCCAAAGATGTAATTTTTGAGTAAACTCGCATTTGTGATCTTGTACGCTGAAAACTTGTTCATATGCGCTAAGCAACGCTTTTGAATTTAAAATATTACCTTCTGTGCGGCCATTTATTAAATTTGAGAGATGGCGAGTGGTTCTCGCCCCATGCCACGAAAGTGGGGTGTTAGGGATAAACTTGAGCGCTTTTTCCCATTATTGGGTCCTTTGAGGAGGCGCCAACACAACGAACAAGGCAATCGGACTATAATGCTTGAACACTCTCACATAGCCATAGAATTCTATAATTTTAAATTTCGTGAAGCCCCTAGTATTCGGAAGACCGAGTTCGGGCGCTATCCACGCCTAGGCCGGACAAAGCCGACTCCTCGCCTAAGCGGCATAAGTCTTTAGGGACTCAAAACCTCTCGAACAGCGACCATCTCTCGCCCTATCATGACGGCCAGTTTTAGCTTTTCCATCGAGGTGCTTAGCCCAGCTCAACCGGGCACAATCGCAGTGGTTCTCCCGTCTAGCTTAGCCGATATAACGGAACGTAAGGTAGCAAAACATGGAGCCGTAAACCCAACTATTGACCCAAGACATGATTGAGCCGATGCATATAATGCTATAAGTTCGGGTGCCGCACTCATGAGAGTGTTCGACTTCTCACACCATATTCGGGGTACGAAGCCTCGGTGTATTGGCTGCACTAAAGTGTACGGTTGCACAATGTCATAACTGAACATACTTTTATAAAAAAGGAATGCAATAATAGACAAAAGCTATGTATTATTTATTGAAAAGTCTGCGTAAAAGCGAACGATACAAGTAAAAGCGATAAGCAAGAGATGGGACTATTTAACATGTCCTCTCCGTGGGCGAGCTGTGGGATGATATATGAAACAAGTATACTGCTCGTTATAGAGACCACTGGACACTCGACGTAGCTTCACGCCTCCCGGCTGTTAAGGCGTGTGTTCGGGCGACAGATCACGGACAGGCCTTCCGTAGAGTGGAGTCCTGAAAGTAAGAAAAGAATGACAAAATCGGGAGCCCTAGTGCGGTTGAGCCGCATGTTGGGCATGCCGTGGTCGTTCCTCCCCTATGCCCATGGTATTTCCAAAGCGTAGTTATGTACGCCAGTAATCGGTTTCGCATTTCGCGAGGGCTGGGGTTAGCCGCATCGCCACGCTGCGTTTCGGAACGTGCGAGCGGTCTTGTTGTAGGTTACTCCGCACGCTTGACGGTGTCCGAACGCTTAATGGCCGGATGGAGAATTGCCTTGGGAAGCTGCTTTGTACTTCCGCCGCGAGGGCCGCCAGATGCTCCTCCGTTCGGAGAGAGCGTTCGGTGTTTCCATTGACCGTAATGACTTCGGAGGGCTGGCATCTTGAGCTTGAGGTATGCGAAAGCGGCACCGCATTGAACTTTGCAAATGCAGTTCGTCCGAGCAAAGGCGTGATAGCCATCGCGAACGGGACTATGTCAAGATTAACTCCTCGCGGAAATTATCCGGGATCCAAGACCACCTCAAGTGTAATCGAGCCTGCATAGTTGGCCTCTACACCTGGTATGACGCCTTTAAAGGTCGCCTTTGTGGGTTTAACTTGAGGATCTATGCCCATTTTTGCATCGTATCCCGATAAAGCAGGTTCAGGTTGCCGCCGCCGTCCATAAGGACTCTAGTGAGGTGAAATCCGTCAATGATTGGGTCTAGAACCAATGCGGCGAATCCACCATGGCGGATGCTAGTGGGTGGTCCTTCGATCAAAAGTGATCGGCAGGAGGACCATGGGTTGAACTTTGGGGCGACCGCTCCAACGCATATACGCCCTCGAGTGCACGCTTCCGCTCCCTTTTGGGTATGTGGGTTATGATATCATGTTCACCGTCCGCACTTGTGGGGGAAGCCCTTCATCCCCTATTGTTCGCGGCCGGGCTCCTCATCGTCATCGCTATGCAGCCCCTTGTCATTGTTTTCGGCGTTTAACTTGCCTGCCTGCTTGAACACCCAACAATCCCTGTTGGTGTGGTTGGCTGGTTTTTTGGGGGTGCCGTGTATCTGGCACGAGCAATCGAGTATTCGGTCCAAATTGGACGGGCCCGAAATATTTCTTTTGAATGGCTTTTTCCGCTGACCGTGTTTAGAGCCTCTGAATCTGGCATTAATTGTCGTATCCTCAGCATTGTCGCCGTTAATGCGGCGCTTTTGCTTGTTGTGACGCGACCTGCCAATGTTGTCCTTGGTATCCGAATTACCAGGGCTCTTGGTCATGTTATTACTACGAGCCAGCCAGCTGTCTTCTCCCGCGCAAAAGCGGGTCATGAGTGTTGTGAGGGCTGCCATGGATTTCGACTTTTCCTGTCCTAGGTGCCGGGCAAGCCACTCGTCACGGATGTTATGCTTGAAGGCTGCAAGGGCCTCTGTGTCCGGACAGTCGACTATTTGATTTTTCTTGGTTAGGAACCGTGTCCAGAATTGTCTAGCCGATTCCTCTGGCTGCTAAATTATGTGGCTTAGGTCATCGGCGTCTGGTGGTCACACATAGGTGCCCTGGAAGTTGTCGAGGAATGCGGCTTCCAGGTCCTCCCAACAACCAATTGATTCTGCTGGCAAGCTGTTAAGCTAATGCCGAGCTGGTCATTTAAGCTTGAGTGGGAGGTATTTTATGGCGTGTAGATCATCGCCGCGGGCCATGTGGATATGAAGAAGATAATCCTCGCTCCATACCGCCGGATCTGTTGTGCCATCGTATGATTCGATGTTTACGGGTTTGAAACCCTCGGGATTTGATGATCCATTACTTCATCCGTGAAGCATAGTGGGTGTCGCGTCGCCTCAGATTGGGCTATATCACGACGTAGCTCAAATGAGCTTTGTTCATCGTGTTCGCCCGGCCGGATTTATTATATTCGCATGACGGTTATCGCATGTGTCATGGGCGCCCACGCCGATCCATAGATCGATCTTGTTTTCCTTGCCCTGTCCTCCAATATATCTCGCAGGTCTGGCGCATTTCCCCGTGCCTTGGTATTCTTTGAGCGACGCCGGGGTGCGGCTTGAGTGGAGGGCCGAGAGGCCTCTCTGTCGCGGCCACGAGGTGGCCGGTCGGCCGCATCATGCGCTGGTGATGTAGGTCTAGGTGCTTCCTCCTCTAATTGGGGTAGCAGCCTGCGTTTTGGGTAGCTCTTGGAGGGGCGTTCGAGTTCAGATTTTCACCGCAAGGACATCAGTCCATCTGCCGGCTAGCAAGTCTTGGTCAGCTCTAAGCTGTTGCTGTTTTTTATTGAGGCTGCTCGCCGTGGCCATAAGCCTGCGTTTGAAACGCTCTTGTTTGACGGGATCCTCAGGCACGACAAATTTGCGTCGCCGAGGCTTGCCTCGTCTTGGAGGGAGGCATGTAATTATCGCCCTCTACCTCTCTGCTCCGCCGCTCTCTCATGAGGGCTGGCTTCTCCATCCTCCCTGTGCTGAATCTGCTGGAGGGGTTGTCTTCGACTTTGTCCGGTGTTATTGTCTCCCGCGCCGGAATCGACGTTTTTGCTTTGGCGGGATTTAGAGCGGCGCCACGACGCCGCGCTTAGGCTTCTTCTTGAGGGTCATCCTCCGTTGTTCCATCGTCGTTCCCTTCTTTTGGGGTGTCCACCATGTATATGTCATCTGACGAGGTGGCCTTCCAGGTCTCAGAGGCGCTGGTTCTTGGTCGCCTCCTGCTCGGCGCCCATACCGTCGATGTCATCGAGTCAAGTCGAGCATGTCGGTTAAATCATCGAAGGTGGCTATGAAGTGGGTAGTGGGTGGGCTTTGAATTTCTTTGTCGTCTGTGATCCCAACCTTGCCGACCATAGTCCGCCAGGCTCTCCGATAAAGAGAGAGACTTTAGTGAATTCAGAATGTCGTCGAAGGGCGAGTCTTTGAAAGATGTCTGCGGCGGTGAACTCCATGATCGGCGCCCAATCGATTCGATTAGGGGGCGCGGAAGGTTTGGAGTCCGGAGAGGAGTCCGCACCTTGAGTCACGAGCCGCAAGCGACAGGTATGGTGTTCGCTCGATCGCCGAGAGATTGCAGCCCCGAGGCGGTGTCCGATCACCCGTCCTCGATTGGCGCGATCGGCCCGAAGCTAAGGGTCGGAGCGACACCGTGCGGCCTCGTGGCTTTGCTCGCAAGCAGAGCTAGATCATGCTCATCGTGGCGGGCGGTGGCGCTTGGCTGTGGCTCAAACCCGTTGAAGATCAAGTCTCCGCAGACGCCGGCCGTAGTTCAAATTTCCAAATCTGACCTGATGGCCAGGGGCGTAGCTTCGATCTACTCGGATGGCTGCTTAATTGGCCGCGCAGCAAAGCCGCGAATCGAAGATCTGTCCAGGGAGAAAATTCTCACCCTGGTCCGCATCGCTGTTGATGATCGGAGGAGCCGTCGGGCCTAAAGAAGACGACACAGAGGAACTCTCAATGAAAGCACCAATGTCGGTGTCAACACCGGCGGATCTCGGGTAGGGGGTCCCGAACTATGTGTCTAGGCGGATGGTAACAGGAGACAAGGGACACGATGTTTTTACCCAGGTTCGGGCCCTCTCGATGGAGGTAAAACCCTACTCCTACTTGATTAATATTGATGATATGGGTAGTACAATAGTAGATCTACCACGAGATCAGAGAGGCTAAACCCTAGAAGCTAGCCTATGGTATGATTGTTGTTCGTCCTACGGACTAAAACCCTCCGGTTTATATAGACACCGGAGAGGGTTAGGGTTACATATAGTCGGTTACAATGGGAGGAGATCTACATATCCGTATCGCCAAGCTTGCCTTCCACGCCAAGGAAAGTCCCATCCGGACACGGGACGAAGTCTTCAATCTTGTATCTTCATAGTCCAGGAGTCTGGCCAAAGGTTATAGTCCGGCCATCCGGACACCCCCTAATCCAGGACTCCCTCACCAATCTATTTACTTTTATGTTGAGTCATCACCCTCTTATTTAAAAGCACCAGCTGGAGAGCACCGATGTCATTTGCATCCATTACTATTAATTTATATTGGGTGTGACTATGACTGGATCTCTTTTACCATGAATTACAATGTTTAGTCAGTCCTTGATCTTTAAAGGTGCTCTGCATTTATGTTTTGCGGTCTCAGAAAGGGCTAGCGAGATACCATCTTGTTATATCATATCATGATTGTTTTGAGAAAGTGTTGTCATCTGAGATTTATTATTATTGCTCACTAATTGATTATGCCATTGACATGAGTAAACATGAGACCTAAATGTTATTGTGAATATGGTTAGTTATAATCTTTGCTGAAAACTTGAATGCTGGCTTTACATATTTACAATAACAAGAGCAAATAGAGTTGTAAAAGTTTTCTTTATCACTTTCAATTTAACAACTGAATTGCCTGAGGACAAGCAAATGTTTAAGCTTGGGGGAGTTGATACGTCTCCGTCGTATCTACTTTTCCAAACACTTTTGCCCTTGTTTTGGACTCTAACTTGCATGATTTGAATGGAACTAACCCGGACTGACGCTGTTTTCAGCAGACTTTCCATGGTGTTATTTATGTGCAGAAACAAAAGTTTACGGAATGACCTGAAACTCCACGGAACTTATTTTTGGAAAATATAAAAAATATTGGCGAAAGAATCAAGGCCAGGGGACCCACCACCTGTCCACGAGGGCGGGGGCGCGCCCCCTGCCTCGTGGGCCCCCTGACGCTCCACCGACCTCAACTCCACCTCCATATATTCGTGTTCGGGGAGAAAAAAATCAAAGAAAAAGATTCATCGCGTTTTACGATACGGAGCCGCCGCCAAGCCCTAAACTCTCTCGGGAGGGCTGATCCGAGTCCTGCTCGGGCTCGAGAGGGGAATCCGTCGTCGTCGTCATCATCAACCATCCTCCATCACCAATTTCATGATGCTCACCGCCGTGCGTGAGTAATTCCATCGTAGGCTTGCTGGACGGTGATGGGTTGGATGAGATTTACCATGTAATCGAGTTAGTTTTGTTAGGGTTTGATCCCTAGTATCCACTATGTTCTGAGATTGATGTTGTTATGACTTTGCTATGCTTAATGCTTGTCACTAGGGCCCGAGTGCCATGATTTCAGATCTGAACCTATTATGTTTTTCATGAATATATGTGAGTTCTTGATCCTATCTTGCAAGTCTATAGTCACCTACTATGTGTTATGATCTGGCAACCCCGAAGTGACAATAATCGGGACCACTCCCGGTGATGACCATAGTTTGAGGAGTTCATGCATTCACTATGTGTTAATGCTTTGGTCCGGTACTCTATTAAAAGGAGGCCTTAATATCCCTTAGTTCCCATTAGGCCACGGGAGGGTAGGACAAAAGATGTTATGCAAGTTCTTTTCCGTAAGCACGTATGACTATATTCGGAATACATGCCTACATTACATTGATGAATTGGAGCTAGTTCTGTGTCATCCTATGTTATGACTGTTACATGATGAACCGCATCCGGCATAATTCTCCATCACCGATCCAATGCCTACGAGCTTTTCACATATTGGTCTTCGCTTAGTTACTTTTCCGTTGCTACTGTTACAATCACTACAAAACCCAAAAATATTACTTTTGCTATCGTTACCGTTACTTCCATATTACTTTGCTACTAAACACTTTGCTGCAGATACTAAGTTATCCAGGTGTGGTTGAATTGACTACTCAGCTACTAATACTTGAGAATATTCTTTGGCTCCCCTTGTGTCGAATCAATAAATTTGGGTTGAATACTCTACCCTCGAAAACTGTTGCGATCCCCTATACTTGTGGGTTGTCATAGGACTCCTACTTCCTTCCCCTCTCCCTCCCTCCTTTCCCCCTTGTCCAAATATGGTATGGGGGGCCGAATTGGACTAGGGGCCCAAGTAGGATTCCTCCTACTTGGGCGCGCCCTAGGCTGCCTTCCTCCCTCTCCCTCATTTATATACGTGGGGAGGGCACCCCAAGAACACACATCAATTGTTCCTAGCCGTGTGCGGCGCCCCCCCCCCTCCACAGTTAACACCTCAGTCATATCGTCGTAGTGCTTAGGCGAAGCCCTAAGCCGGTAACATCATCATCACCGTCACCACACCGTCGTGCTGACGAAACTCTCCCTCGACCTCAACTGGATCAAGAGTTCGAGGGACGTCACCGAGCTGAACGTGTGCAGATCGCGGAGGTGCCGTGCGTTCGGTACTTGGATCGGTTGGATCGCGAGGACGTTCGACTACATCAACCGCGTTACTAAACGCTTCCGCTTTCGGTCTACGAGGGAACATGGACTCACTCTCCCCGCTCGTTGCTATGCTTCTACTTGATAGATATTGCGTGATCATAGGAATTTTTTGAAATACTACGTTCCCCAACAGTGGCATCCGAGCCAGGTCTATGCATAGATGTTATATGCACGAGTAGAACACAAAGTGTTGTGGACGATAATAGTCATACTGATTACCAGCATGTCATACTTTGATTCGGCGGTATTGTTGGATGAAGCAGTCCAGACTGACATTACATGACTGCGTTCATGAGACTGGTTCTACCGACGTGCTTCGCACACAGGTGGCTAGTGGGTGTCTGTTTCTCCAGCTTTAGTTGAATCGAGTGTGACCATGCCCGGTCCTTGTTGAAGGTTAAAACAGCACACTTGACGAAAAATCATTGTGGTTTTGATGCATAGTTAAAAACGGTTCTTGCTAGAAGCCCATAGCAGCCACGTAAAGCTTGCAACAACAAAGTAGAGGACGTCTAACTTGTTTTTGCAGGGCATGTTGTGATGTGATATGGTCAAGACATGATGAGATATAAATTGTTGTATGAGATGATCATGTTTTGTTAAAGTTATCGGGAACTTGCCTTATGGTTGTCTCTTTATTGCATAAGATGCAAGCGCCATATAATTGCTTTACTTTATCGCTATGCGATAGCAATAGTTGCAAAAGCAATGGTTGGCGAGACGACCATGTGATGACATGTTGATAAAGATCAAGATGATGGAGATCATGGTGTCATGCCGGTGACAATGGAGATTGATGTCTACTACACAACCTTCTCCTTGTAGACGTTGTTGGGCCTCCAAGTGCAGAGGTTTGTAGGACAGTAGCAAATTTCCCTCAAGTGGATGACCTAAGGTTATCAATCCGTGGGAGGCGTAGGATGAAGATGGTCTCTCTGAGCAACCCTACAACCAAATAATAAAGAGTCTCTTGTGTCCCCAACACACCCAATACAATGGTAAATTGTATAGGTGCACTAGTTCGGCGAAGAGATGGTGATACAAGTGCAATATGGATGGTAGATATCGGTTTTTGTAATCTGAAAAATATAAAAACAGCAAGGTAACTAATGATAAAAGTGAGCGTAAACGGTATTGCAATGCGTTGAAACAAGGCCTAGGGTTCATATTTTCACTAGTGCAAGTTCTCTCAACAATAATAACATAATTGGATCATATAACTATCCCTCAACATGCAACAAAGAGTCACTCCAAAGTCACTAATAGCGGAGAACAAACGAAGAGATTATGGTAGGGTACGAAACCACCTCAAAGTTATTCTTTCCAATCAATCTGCTGGGCTATTCCTATAAGTGTCACAAACAGCCCTAGAGTTCGTACTAGAATAACACCTTAAGACACAAATCAACCAAAACCCTAATGTCACCTAGGTACTCCAATGTCACCTCAAGTATCCGTGGGTATGATTATACGATATGCATCACACAATCTCAGATTCATCTATTCAACCAACACATAGAACCTCAAAGAGTGCCCCAAAGTTTCTACCGGAGAATCAAGACGAAAACGTGTGCCAACCCCTATGCATAAGTTCATGGCGGAACCGCAAGTTGATAACCAAAACATACATCAAGTGAATCACGTGATATCCCATTGTCACCACAGATACGCACGGCAAGACATACATCAAGTGTTCTCAAATCATTAAAGACTCAATCCGATAAGATTACTTCAAAGGGAAAACTCAATCCATTACAAGAGAGTAGAGGGGGAGAAGCAACATAAGATCCAACTATAATAGCAAAGCTCGCGATACATCAAGATCGTGCCAAACCAAGAACACGAGAGAGAGAGAGAGAGAGATATATATCAAACACATAGCTCTTGGTACATACCCTCAGCCCGAGGGTGAACTACTCCTCCTCGTCATGGAGAGCGCGGGATGATGAAGATGGCCACGGTGAGGATCCCCCCTCCGGCGAGTAGGTGCGGAACAGGGTCCCGATTGGTTTTTGGTGGCTACAGAGGCTTGCGGCGGCGGAACTCCCGATCTATTCTGTTCCCCGAAGTTTTTAGGGTATATGGGTATATATAGGAGGAAGAAGTACATCGGTGGACCTCCGGGTTGTCCACGAGGCAGGGGGGCGCGCCCCCCACCCTCGTGGGCAGCCCGGGACTCCCCTGTTGCAACTCCGGTACTCCGTGGGCTTCTTCTGGTTCAAAAATAAGTTCCGTGGAGTTTCAGGTCAATTGGACTCCGTTTGATATTCCTTTTCTTTGAAACACTGAAATAGGCAAAAAAACAGCAATTCTGGGCTAGGCCTCCGGTTAATAGGTTAGTCCCAAAAATAATATAAAAGTGGATAATAAAGCCCAATATTGACCAAAACAGTAGATAATATAGCATGGAGCAATCAAAAATTATAGATACGTTGGAGACGTATCAGAGATCATGATGGTGCTTTGGAGATGGAGATCAAAGGCACAAGATGATGATGGCCATATCATGTCACATATTTTGATTGCATGCGATGTTTATCTTTTATGCATCCTATTTTTGCTTAGTACGGCGGTAGCATTATGAGATGATCCCTGACTAAAATTTCAAGGTATAAGTGTTCTCCCTGAGTATGCACCGTTGCGACAGTTCTTCGTGCTGAGACACCACGTGATGATCGGGTGTGATAAGCTCTACGTTCACATACAACGGGTGTAAGACAGTTTTGCACATGCAGAATACTCGGGTTAAACTTGACGAGCCTAGCATATGCAGATATGGCCTCAGAACATTGAGACCGAAAGGTCGAACGTGAATCATATAGTAGATATGATCAACATAGTGATGTTCACCATTGAAAGCTACTCCATCTCACATGATGATCGGACATGGTTTAGTTGATATGGATCACGTGATCATTTAGATGACTAGAGGGATGTCTATCTAAGTGGGAGTTCTTAAGTAATATGATTAAGCGAACTTAAATTCATCATGAACTTAGTCGATAGTATTTGCATATCTATATTGTAGATCAATTGCTCGCGTATAGCTTCCCGCTTTTTAATGATATGTTCCTAGAAAACTAAGTTGAAAGATGATAGTAAGAATGATGCGGATTGGGTCCGTGATATGAGATTATCCTCATTGTTGCCTGGAAGAATTATGTCCTTGATGCACCGCTAGGTAGCGGACCTATTGCAGGAGCAGATGCAGATGTTATGAACGTTTGGCAAAGCTCGGTATGATGACTACTTGATAGTTTAGTGCACCATGCTTTACCGCTTAGAACCGGGACTTCAAAATGTTTTGAAATGTCACGGAGCATATGAGACGTTCCAAGAGCTGAAATTGGTATTTCAGACTCATGCCCGAGTCGAGAGGTATGAGTCCTCCGACAAGTACTTTGCCTACAAGATGGAGGAGAATAGCTCAACCAGTGAGGATGTGCTCAGAATGTCTGACGGGAGTTAATCTTCCAGATAAGATAAGTGGTTGACAGAGTTCTCTAGTCACTATCACCAAGTTACTGGAACTTCGTGATGAACTATAATATGCAAGGGATGATGAAAACGATTCCCGAGCACTTCGTGATGCTGAAATCGACGAAGGTAAAAATTCAAGAAAAGCATCAAATGTTGACGGTTGACAATACCACTAGTTTCAAGCAAAAGGGCAAGGGAAAGAAAGGGAACTTCAAGAAGAATGGCAAGCAAGTTGTCACTCCCATGAAGAAGCCCAAAGATAGACCCAAGCCTGAAACTGAGTGCTTCTACTACAAAGGAAATGGTCACTGGAAGTGGAATTGCCCTAGATACTTGGCGGATAAGAAGGATGGCAAAGTGCACAAAGGTATATTTTATATACATGTTATTGATGTGTACTTTACTAGTGTTTATAGCAACCCCTCGGTATTTGATACTGGTTCAGTTGCTAAGAGTAGTAACTCGAAACAGGAGTTGCAAAATAAACATAGACTAGTTAAGGGCGAAGTGATGATGTGTGTTGGAAATGATTCCAAGGTTGATAAGATCACCATCGCACACTCCCTTTACCTTCGGGATTAGTGTTGAACCTAAAATAAATGTTATTTGGTGTTTGCGTAGAGCATAATATGATTGGATCATGTTTATTGCAATATGATTATTCATTTAAGTCAAAGAATAATTGTTATTCTGTTTACATGAATAAAACCTTCTGTGGTCATACACCCAAGGTGAATGATTTATTGAATCTCGATCGTAGTGATACACATATTCATAATATTGATGCCAAAAGATGCAAATTTGATAATGATACTGCAACATATTTGTGGCACAGCCGTTTAGGTCATATTGGTGTAAAGCGCATGAAGAAAATCCATGCTGATGGGATTTTGGAATCACTTGATTATGAATCACTTGATGCTTGCGAACCATGCCTCATGGGCAAGATGACTAAGACTCCGTTCTCCGGAACAATGGAGCGAGCCACTAACTTATTGGAAATAATACATACCGATGTATGTGGTCCGATGAGTGTTGAGGCTCGCGGCAAGTATCGTTATTTTCTGACCTTCACAGATGATTTGAGCAGATATGGGTATATCTACTTAATGAAACACAAGTCTGAAACATTTGAAAAGTTCAAAGAATTTCAGAGTGAAGTTGAGAATCATCGTAACAAGAAAATAAAGTTTCTACGATCTGATCGCAGAGACGAATATTTGAGTTATGAGTTTGGCCTTCATTTGAAACAATGTGGAATAGTTTCCCAACTCACGCCACCTGGAACACCACAGCGTAATGGTGTGTCCGAACGTCGTAACCATACTTTATTAGATATGGTGCGATCTATGATGTCTCTTACCGATTTACCACTATCGTTTTGGGGTTATGCATTAGGGGCAACCGCATTCACATTAATAGGGCACCGTATAAAATCAGTTGATACGACACCGTATGAACTATGGTTTAGCAAGAAACCTAAGCTGTCGTTTTTAAAGTTTGGGGTTGCGATGCTTATGTGAAAAAGTTCAGCCTGATAAGCTCAAACCCAAATTGGAGAAGTGTGTCTTCATAGGACACCCAAAAGAAACTATTGGGTAGACCTTCTATCACAGATCCGAAGGCAAGACCTTTGTTGCTAAGAGTGGATCCTTTCTAGAGAAGGAGTTTCTCTCGAAAGAAGTGAGTGGGAGGAAAGTAGAACTTGATGAGGTAATTTTACCTGCTCCCTTATTGGAAAGTAGTTCATCACAGAAATCAATTCCAGTGATTCCTACACCAATTAGTGAGGAAGCTAATGATGATGATCATAAAACTTCTGATCAAGTTACTACCAAACCTCATAGGTCAACCAGAGTAAGATCTGCTCCAGAGTGGTACGGTAATCCTGTTCTGGAGGTCATGTTACTTGACCATGACGAACATACAAACTATGAGGAAGCGATGATGAGCCCAGATTCTGTGAAATGGTTTGAGGCCATGAAATCTGAGATGGGATCCATGTATGAGAACGAAGTATGGACTTTGATTGACTTGCCCAATGATCGGCGAGCCATTGAGAATAAATGGATCTTCAAGAGGAAGACATGCGCTGATAGTTGTATTACTATATGCAAAGCTCGAATTGTCGCAAAAGGTTTTCGACAAGTTCAAGATGTTGACTACGATGAGATTTTCTCACTCGTTGCGATGCTTAAGTCTATCCGAATCATGTTAGCAATTGGCAAATTTTATGAAATTTGGCAAATGGATGTCAAAGCTGCATTCCTTAATGGATATCTTAAAGAAGAGTTGTATATGATACAACCAGAAGGTTTTGTCGTTCCAAAAGGTGCTAACAAAGTGTGCAAGCTCCAGCGATCCATTTATGTACTGGTGCAAGCCTCTCGGAGTTGGAATATACGCTTTGATAGTGTGATCAAAGCATATGGTTTTATACAGACTTGCGGTGAAGCCTGTATTTGCAAGAAAGTGAGTGGGAGCACTACAACATTTCTGATAAGTATATGTGAATGACATATTGTTGATCGGAAATAATGTAGAATTTTCTGGAAAGCATAAAGGAGTGTTTGAAAGGAGTTTTTCAAAGAAAGACCTCAGTGAAGTTGCTTACATATTGAGCATCAAGATCCATAGAGATAGATCAAGACACTTGATATCTTTTCAATGAGTACATACCTTGACAAGATTTTGAAGTAGTTCAAAATGGAACAGTAAAAGGAGTTCTTGCCTATGTTGCAAGGTGTGAAGCTGAGTAAAGACTCAAAACCCGACCACGGTAGAAAATAGAAAGAGAATGAAAAGTCATTCCCTATGCCTCAGTCATAGGTTCTATAAAGTATGTTGTGTTGTGTACCAGACCTATTATGTACCTCACCATGAGTTTGGCAAGAGGGTAAAATAGTGATCCAGGAGTGGATCACTGGACAGCGGTCAAAATTATCCTTAGTGGAATAAGGAAATGTTTCTCGGTTTTGGAGGTGACAAAGAGTTCATCGTAAAGAGTTACGTCGATGCAAGCTTTGACACCGATCTGGATGACTCTAAGTCTCGATCTAGATACATATTGAAAGTGGGAGCGATTAGCTAGAGTAGCTCCGTGCAGAGCATTGTAGACATAGAAATTTGCAAAATACATACGGATCTGAATGTGGTAGACCCGTTGACTAAACCTCTCTCACAAGCAAAATATGATCACACCTTAGTACTCTTTGGGTGTTAATCACATGGCGATGTGTGTTGGGCAACGTAGCAATAATTCAAAATTTTCCTACGTGTCACCAAGATTAATCTAGGAGATGCTAGCAACAAGAGAGAGGGAGTGCATCTTCATACCCTTGAAGATCGCTAAGCGGAAGCGTTACAAGAACGCGGTTGATGGAGTCGTACTCGCGGCGATTCAAATCGCGGAAGATCCGATCTAGCGCCGAACAGAGGCGCCTCCGTGTTCAACACACGTACAGCCCGGGGACATCTCCTCCTTCTTGATCCAACAAGGGGAGAGGAGAAGTTGAGGGAGGACTCCGGCAGCACGACGGCATGCTGGTGGAGCTTGTGGTATTCCTGCAGAGCTTCGCCAAGCTCTACGGAGGAGAAGGAAGAGTTGGAGGAGGGAGGGGCTGCACCAGGGAAGGGGTCGCGGCTTCCCTCTATCTCCCTCACTATATATAGGGGAAGGGGGTGGAGGAGGCGCCCTAGGGTTCCCTAGGGGAGGGGCGGCGGCCACAGGGGAAACCCTAGATGGGTTTGGGCGCCCCCACCCCTAGGAAACTTGCCCCCCAAGCAGGGAGGGGCGGCTGCCCTATGAGAGGCGCCCCCACCTCTCCAGGTTACGTGAGAGGGGTTGGGAGGGGCGCACAACCCCTTAGTGGGCTGGTGTGCCCCCTCCCCTTGGCCCATAAGGCCCCCCAACGCTTGATGGGGCCTCCGAAACACCTTTCGGTCACGCTGGTTGTCACCCGGTACTCCCAGAACAATTCCGGACTCCAATACCCTTTGTCCAATATATCAATCTTCACCTCCGGACCATTCCTGAGTTCCTCGTCATGTCCGGGATCTCATCCGGGACTCCGAACAACCTTCGGTAACCACATACTATTTCCCATAACAACTCTAGCGTCACCGAACCTTAAGTGTGTAGACCCTACGGGTTCGGGAACCATGCAGACATGACCGAGACACCTCTCTGGCCAATAACCAATAGCGGAATCTGGATACCCATATTGGCTCCCACATGTTCCACGATGATCTCATTGGATGAACCACAATGTCGGGGATACAATCAACCCCGTATACAATTCCCTTTGTCTATCGGTATGTTACTTGCCCGAGATTCAATCATCGGTATCCCCATACCTCGTTCAATCTCGTTACCGGCAAGTCTCTTTACGCGTTCCGTAACGCATGATCCCGTGACTAACTCCTTAGTCACACTGAGCTCATTATGATGATGCATTACTGAGTGGGCCCAGAGATACCTCTCCGTCATACGGAGTGAAAAATCCCAGTCTCAATTCGTGCCAACCCAACAGATACTTTCAGAGATACCTGTAGTGCATCTTTATAGCCACCCAGTTACGTTGTGACGTTTGGTACACCCAAAGCATTCCTACAGTATCCGGGAGTTGCACAATCTCACGATCTAAGGAAACGATACCTGACATTAGAAAATCTCTAGCAAAACGAACTACACGATCTTGTACTATGCTTAGGATTGGGTCTTGTCCATCACATCATTCTCCTAGTGATGTGATCCCGTTATCAATGACATCCAATGTCCATGGTCAGGAAACCATAACCATCTATTGATCAACGAGCTAGTCAACTAGAGGCTTACTAGGGACATGTTGTGGTCTATGTATTCACACATGTATTACGGTTTTCCAGTTAATACAATTATAGCATGAACAATAGACAATTATCATGAACAAGGAAATACAATAATAACCATTTTATTATTGCCTCTAGGGCATATTTCCAACAGTCTCCCACTTGCACTAGAGTCAGTAATCTAGTTCACATCACTATGTGATTGTAATGAATCCAACACCCATGGGGTTTGTTCATATCTCGTTTGTGAGAGAGGTTATTAGTCAACGGGTCTGAACCTTTCAGATCCGTGTGTGCTTTACAAATCTCTATGTCATCTTGTAGATGTAGCTACCACGCGCTACTTGGAGCTATTCCAAATAACTGCTCTACTATACGAATCCGGTTTACTACTCAGAGTCATCCAGATTAGTGTCAAAGTTTGCATCGACGTAACCCTTTACGACGAACTCTTTTACCACCTCCATAATCGAGAAAATTTCTTAGTCCACTAGTTACTAAGGATAAGTTCGACCGCTGTCATGTGATCCATTCTGGATCACTCTTGTACCCTATAGTGACTCATGGCAAGGCACACTTCAAAGCGGTACACAACATAGCATCTTTGTAGAGCCTACGTCTAAAGCATACGGGACGACCTTCGTCCTTTCTCTCTCTTCTGCCGTGGTCAGGTCTTGAGTCTTAGTCAATACTCACACCTTGTAACACAGCCAAGAACTCCTTCTTTGCTGATCTATTTTGAACTCCTTCAAAATCTTGTCACAGTATGTATTCATTTGAAAGTACTATTAAGCGTTTTTATCTATCCTTATAGATCTTGATGCTCAATGTTCAAGTAGCTTAATCCAGGTTTTCCATTGAAAACACTTTTCAAATAACCTGTATGCTTTCGAGAAATTCTACATCATTTCGATCAACAATATGTTAACAACATATACTCATCAAAATTCTATAGTGCTCCCACTCACTTCTTTGGAATTACAAGTTTCTCATAAACTTTGTATAAACCCAAAATCTTTGATCATCTCATCAAAGCGTACATTCCAACTCCGAGATGCTTACTCCAGTCCTTAGAAGGATTCTTTGGAGCTTTGCATACTTGTTAGCATCTTTCAGGATTGACAAAACCTTACGGTTGTATCACATACAACCTTTCCTCAAGAAAATCGTCGAGAAACAATGTTTTGACATCCTATCTACTAGATTTCATAAATAATGCGAGAATCGCTAATATAATTCCAACAGACTCTTAGCATCGCTACTGGTGAGAAAGTCTCATCATGATCAACTCCTTGAACTTGTCGGAAAACATCTTAGCGACAAGTCGAGCTTTCTTAATGGTGACACTTACCATCATTGTACGTCTTCCTTTTAAAATCCATCTGCACCCAACAACCTTACGACCGTCAAGTAGTTCTTCGAAAGTCTATACTTTGCTTTTATACATGGATCCTCTCTCAGATTTTTATGACCTCGAGCCATTCGTTGGAATCCGGGCCCACCATCTCTTCTTCATAGCTCGTAGGTTCATTGTTGTCTAGCAACATGACTTCCAAGACAGGATTATGTACCACTCTGAAGTAGTACGCATCCTTGTCGACCTACAAGGTTTGGTAGTGACTTGATCCGAAGTTTCATGATCACTACCATAAGCTTCCACTTCAATTGGTGTAGGCGCCACAGGAACAACTTCCTGTGCCCTGCTACACACTAGTTGAAGTGACGGTTCAATAACCTCATCAAGTCTCCACCATTCTCCCACTCAATTCTTTCGAGAGAAACTTTTCCTCGAGAAAGGACCTGTTTCTAGAAACAATCACTTTTGCTTCCGGATCTGAAATAGGAGGTATACCCAACTGTTTTGGGTATCCTATGAAGATGCATTTATCCGCTTTGGGTTCGAGCTTATCAGCCTGAAACTTTTTCACATAAGCGTCGCAGCCCCAAACTTTCAAGAAATGACAGGTTAGGTTTCTCTAAACCATAGTTCATACGGTGTCGTCTCAACGGAATTGCGTGGTGCCCTATTTAAAGTGAATGCGGTTGTCTCTAATGCCTAACCCATAAACGATAGTGGTAATTCGATAAGAGACATCATGGTATGCACCATATCCAATAGGGTGCAGTTATGATGTTCGGACACACCATCACACTATGGTGTTCCAGGCGGTATTAGTTGTGAAATAATTTCCACAATGTCTTAATTGTGTGCCAAACTCGTAACTCAGATATTCATCTCTATGATCATATCATAGACATTTTATCCTCTTGTCACGACGATCTTCAACTTCACTCTGAAATTACTTGAACCTTTCAACAATTCAGACTTGTGTTTCATCAAGTAATTATACTCAGCATCTACTCAAATTATCTGTGAAGTAAGAACATAACGATATCCACTGCGTGCCTCAACACTCATTGGACTGCACACATCAAAATGTATTACTTCCAACAAGTTGCTTTCTTGTTCCATCTTACTTAAAACGAGGCCTTTCAGTCATCTTGCCCATGTGGTATGATTTGCACGTCTCAAGTGATTCAAAATCAAGTGAGTCCAAATGATCCATCTGTATGGACTTTCTTCATGCATATATACCAATAGACATGGTTCACATGTCTCAATCTTTTCAAAAACGAGTGAGTCCAAAGATCCATCAACATGGAGCTTCTTCATGCGTTTTATACCAATATGACTCAAATGGCAGTGCCACAAGTATGTGGTACTATCATTACTATCTTATATCTTTTGGCATGAACATGTGTATCACTACGATCGAGATTCAATAAACCATTCATTTTAGGTGCAAGACCATTGAAGGTATTATTCAGATAAACAGAGTAACCATTATTCTCCTTAAATGAATAACCGTATTGCGATAAACATAATCCAATCATGTCTATGCTCAACGCAAACACCAAATAACAATTATTTAGGTTTAACACCAATTCCGATGGTAGAGGGAGCGTGCGATGTTTGATCACATCAACCTTGGAAACACTTCCAACATATCGTCATCTCGCCTTTAGCTAGTCTCCGTAGCCTTTTATTTCGAGTTACTAACACTTAGCAACCGAACCGGTATTTATTACCCTGGTGCTACTAGGAGTACTAGTAAAGTACACATTAATATAACGTATATCCAAAATACTTCTGTCGACCTTGCCAGCCTTCTCATCTACCAAGTATCTAGGGTAGTTTTGCTTCGGTGACTGTTCCCCTCATTACAGAAGCACTTAGTCTCGGGTTTGGGTTCAACCTTGGGTTTCTTCATTGAAGCAGCAACTGATTTGTCGTTTCATGAAGTATCCCTTCTTTCCCTTGCCCTTCTTGAACTAGTGGTTTTACTAACCATCAACAATTGATGCTCCTACTTGATTTCTACTTTCGCGGTGTCAAACATCGCGAATTGCTCAAGGATCATCATGTCTATCCCTGATATGTTATAGTTCATCACGAAGCTCTAATAGCTTGGTGGCAGTGACTATGGAGAACCATCACTATCTCATCTGGAAGATTAACTCCCACTTGATTTAAGCGATTGTAGTACTCAGACAATCTGAGCACATGCTCAACGATTGAGCTTTTCTCGCAGGCTTAAGAAACTTGTCAGAGGTCTCATACCTCTTGACGTGGGCACTAGTCTGAAATCCCAATTTTAGTCATTGGAACATCTCATATGTTCTGCGACGTCTCAAAACCGTCTTTGGTGCCACAATTCTAAATCGTTAGCATTGCGCACTGAACTATCACGTAGTCATCAAAACGGTTATGTCAGATGTTTCACAACATCTACAGACGACACTCGAGGTTCAGCACACCGAGCGGTGCATTAAGGACATAAGCCTTCTGCACAGCAATGAGGATAATCCTCAGTTGATGGACCCAGTTCGCATAATTTCTACTATCAACTTTCAACGAAATTTTCTCTAGGAACATATCTTAAACAGTAGAACTAAAGCGTAAGCTATGACATAATTTGCAAAGACCTTTTGACTATGTTCATGATAATTAAGTTCATCTGATTATTTAATGAACTCCCACTTAGATAGACATCCCTCTAGTCATCTAAGTGATACATGATTCGAGTCAACTAGGCAGTGTCAGATCATCATGTGAGACGGAGTAGTCCTCATCGGTGAAAATATTCATGTTGATCGCATCTACCATACGACTCATGTTCGACCTTTCGGTCTCTTGTGTTCCGAGGCCATGTCTGTACATGCTAGGCTCGTCAAGTCAACCTAAGTGTTTTGCATGTGTAAATCTGGCTTACACCCGTTGTATGCGAACGTTAGAATCTATCACACCCGATCATCACATGGTGCTTCGAAACAACGAAACTTCGCAACGGTGCATAGTTAGGGGGAACACATCTCTTGAAATTTTAGTGAGGGATCATCTTATTTATGCTATCGTCGTTCTAAGCAAATAAGATGTAAACATGATAAACATCACATGCAAATCATAAAGTGACATGATATGGCCAATATCATCTTGCGCCTTTGATCTCCATCTTTGGGGCGCGGCATGATCACCTTCGTCACCGGCATGACACCATGATCTCCATCATCATGATCTCCATCATCGTGTCTTCATGAAGTTGTCTCGCCAACTATTACTTCTACTACTATGGCTAACGGTTAGCAATAAAGTAAAGTAATTACATGGTGTTTTTCATTGACACGCAGGTCATACAATAAATTAAGACAACTCCTATGGCTCCTGCCGGTTGTCATACTCATCGACATGCAAGTCGTGATTCCTATTACAAGAACATGATCAATCTCATACATCACATATATATAATTCGTCACATCCTTTTGGCCATATCACATCACATATCATACCTTGCAAAAACAAGTTAGACGTCCTCTAATTGTTGTTGCATGTTTTATGTGACTACAATGGGTTTCTAGCAAGAACGTTTCTTACCTACGCAAAAGCCACAAAGGTGATATGCGAATAGCTATTTACCCTTCATAAGGACCCTCTTCATCGAATCCGATCCGACTAAAGTGGGAGAGACAGACACCCGCTAGCGACCTTATGCATCAAATGCATGTCAGTAGGTGGAACCTGTCTCACGTAAGTGTACGTGTGGGGTCGGTCCGGGCCGCTTCATCCCACAATGTCGCCGAATCAAGATAAGACTAGAAACGACAAGCAAATTGAACAAATCATCGCCCACAACTACTTTGTGTTCTACTCGTGCATAGAATCTACGCATAGACCTAGCTCATGATGCCACTGTTGGGAATGTAGCAATAATTCAAAATTTTCCTACGTGTCACCAAGATCAATCTAGGAGATTGTAACATCCCAAAATTCTAAATTTTGGAATGTTATATTAGATAAATAACTATGCTTGTTGTCTGATTGTTTGTTTGATTGATTGAGTGAAATTGAGTGGAATTTGAAACTTTTGAAAGTTGAATGAGAGGGAATGAAATGACTTTCCCAAACTTTCCCTTTGCCCTTTTGGATCTCAATGAATTCAATTTCATTCCAACACAAAACCCTAGAGTGAAGATGACATGACTTCTTCCATTTGAAATGAAAAGGGTTTTGAAAAGATTTGAATTTCATTTGAAAATATTTCAAATTCAAAGCTTTATGCAACTCAATGATTTTCATGAGAGAAGATAAAATGACTTCTTCAATTATATGAAATATGAGTTGGAAGTTAAAAAGAATCAAATTGAAAGTCATTTGAAAGTATCTTGAAACCCCCTTTCAAATTTGGGATTATTTGGATTTTGTTCAAATTATTTTTCTCCCAAAAATAAAATATATGGAAAATAGGGTAACATGATTCCCTACATCAGAAATTGGAGAGAAATTAATTTGAAGTCATTATCGTATTTTTAAAAATGATTTTCAGTGGATTTTATTAGGGCAGAAGCACTCTTTGCTTTATTTAAATTTGTGTGAATTTTATTTAATGCTATAGAAATGTCCATGTTGTAGGAAATTTTTTTCTAAAAATTTTGATATACTATATGCCTATATAAAATTTTTATTTGATTTTATTATTTTTGTTTTGTTGTCTCTGTCTTTAATAAAAAAAAATCGCTGCGCCCCAAGGGCCAAGGCCCAAGGCCAAGCCAGCCCGGCCGCCAAGGCCATCCACCGCCAGCCGAGGGAGCCGAGGAGGAGCCGCCGCTTCTTTTCCAAGTCCTAGTAGGACTTTTTCCTACTTCGTTTATTCCGATTTGTTTCTAGATCATTTCCCTTTTGTTTCCTAATCCTAGTCTATTTCTTGTCCCCTATCCCAAGCAAAACCCTCCCTTCCCCAATATAAATACCCAAGCACCCCCCCTCCAACACATCAAACCAACACCTCTCCTCTCCTCTCCTCTCCTCTCCTCTCCTCTCCTCTCCTCTCCTCTCCTTGCAGCAGAAGTGGCTTCCACCGCCCGCCGCCAAGTGTCGCCTTGGCGCCTCGACCTCTCCTGAGGTTTATATGATCTCCTCTTCACCGTCCGTGATCTCCTTTCCTCTAGGATCAACCGCAACATCGGATCCGATCTTCTTCCCCAACTCCGACGACTACTCCGGTGAGATCCACGAAATCCCGTAATTCATTTTTTCAGAAAATAACAATCTTAGAAAATTCATATCTTTTAGAGTTTTTAGTATTTTTGAGTGATTCCAATTGCTATGTGTCACAAATTTGCTGAAGTTTCTGTTAGTGTCTCTGGATTTCAAATTTGAGTAGTTTAAATTTGAATTTGATAAATTTTGTTCAGATTAGTATTTTGGCCATAACTTGAGTTTAAAATAGGTTTTAATTAATTCTTTTTGCTCCTGGTCACTTGTGATATTGTTTAGCTGTAGGATTTAGTTTGGTAATTTTGGAGTATTTTAAATTAGATTTTTAGTAAAAACAGTACAGTTTTGCTTATATATTTGTTTTAGTTATGTAATTATTGTTTTAATTATTTTAGTTCATTCCTTTTGTAGATTTTCACTTGTTGTTTATGTTTAGCTACAGTAGATAAATTTTTCTAGTTATTTATTAGTGTTTAGCTACTGTTTTTGTAATTGCTTGTTTAGTTCATAGTGATAGTGGATAAAAAAATAGTTTTATTAGTTTTAAAAGTAATTCTTTTCCACTTCAAATTATATTGTTTTGTTTCTGTTATTTGTGAACACATTAGTTGTTATATTTATTTAGTATAGTTTATTAATGTTTTAATAAATGATTTGCTGTTATAGTTGTCTTAGTGTTTTGCTAGTTGCTATATTTGTTCTAGTATTAACTAGATGGTTATAGTAGTTTTATATTAGTTCTTTTTGTTAGTTATTAAATTAGTAATTTATTTTCTGTTATTTTATTAGATTTATATTTTCTTTGCTGTAGAAAAAATTATTAGAGTAATTTAGTGATGTTATGTTAAGATTTGTGTGAGTTGGTCACCACTAGTTTTTCCTTGAATTTTCTTTGAAGTTTATCCTTTGGTTTTCGACTTGGTTTTCTTTGTCGCTTTTATTTTGATTGAGTATTGTTATGAGTGTTAGAATTGTTTGCTAGGATGTTTGCTTATGTGAATGCTATGTTTGACTATATAGATTTTAACGGAGTGACGAATAGTTCTACCAAGTCATTATTCGAGAGTGTTGTTATCTTCATCAACTTACTAGGCAAGTTCACTTTGACCATGCTTTCATACCAATGTTTTATTGCATTTAGTGGCATCTTTGCAACCACCCTCCAGTAGTGATATTGAATTCTTGTAGTTGAGTAGTATGCATGAGGTAGGAACCCATCGCCCTGTTACCAAGCCCGGGACGTTATTTATTTTAATGCTTTGCTATAGTAGAGCGGGGTTGGTATGAGTGCTTCGAGAATGGTGTGAAGAAGGAGGACTCTCGTCAATGGCGACAACTCCATGATGGCATCTGCAAGGACTGCATTTTCAAGGCCTCAAGACTTCAAGACTCGAGACAAGAATTCAATACACACTCTTTGGGTGAAGGGCGGTTGTGGGCACCTGGAGAAACCAGTGGTTGGCGGGATGCATGGAGAAGCGCCATGACATCTTGCGGAAAGCTTCACCCAGACTCAAAGAGACGGAAGAATACTTCATGCCCGAAGCTTACCTTTGCAACCGCAAGCCACTATGGGCTCTGGCTTGGTTGACCTTAGTTGTGACTCTGGCTGGGGCGGTGCTAGCAGATGTAGAACTACGGTAGGATTGGATGAGCACCGACGGTGGTCGGAGGAACTCTTGGAAGACCATGTTTGGTCATCTTGTTCTCAAACACCACGAAGTGCGAGAGCGTAAAAGAGGATCGAATCTTGCGGGTAAAGTGTACAAACCTCTGCGAGAGGTTAAAACCTAATCGATTAGCCGTGTCCCGATTACGGACAATTTGAGCCTCTGGACTGGATCTATCTCGGAACTCTCAACACGGATGATAACTTAGCTGTGGGCAACTTATGATGAATTTGGGCTATGAGACATCGGTTGGCGGAACCATGTCTAGAAAACTCTATAGTACAGACTTCATTCATCCCTTTGATGTAGGGAAAATAAAACCAGCTTTTACGCAAACAAACTCGAATCTGAGCCACAAAGCCATCTGCATATAGTATAGTTTATCATCTGTTTTCTCTTATTTGTGATCTTGCGGTACATTCAATGTCTTGACCTACACGGCTGCAACGTATCATGTTGCAGATATTTCCTCGACAGTAAGAGTTACGATCTGAGCTTACGGTCTACACTCAACTCTGCCGATGGCGTTGATGGGACTCCACACCCGTTTGATTGTTTCCGCTAAGTATTACGAGGTATATATCATTTTACGTTATTTATACATGTGATTGCACTTTGATATATACATTGATGTACTGTGTGTGCCAGCATACTGATCCAGGGATGGCACAGATACACAGAGGCTTGACCGTCTGAGGTCGGGTCGCTACAGAGATGCTAGCAACGAGAGAGAGAGGGAGTGCATCTTCATACCCTTGAAGATCGCTAAGCGGAAGCGTTACAATAACGCGGTTGATGGAGTCGTACTCGCGGCGATTCAAATCGCGGAAGATCCGATCTAGCGCCAAACGGACGGAGCCTCCGTGTTCAACACACGTACAGCCCGAGGACGGCTCCTCCTTCTTGATCCAGCAAGGGGAGAGGAGAAGTTCAGGGAGGACTCCGGCAGCACAACGGCGTGGTGGTGGAGCTTGTGGTATTTCTGCAGGTCTTCGCCAAGCTCTACGGAGGAGAAGGAAGAGTTGGAGGAGGGAGGGGCTGCGCCAGGGAAGGGGTCGCGGCTGCCCTCTATCTCCCTCACTATATATAGGGGGAAGGGGGTGGAGGAGGCGCCCTAGGGTTCCCTAGGGGAGGGGCGGCGGCCACAGGGGAAACCCTAGATGGGTTTGGTTGCCCCCACCCCTAGCAAACTTGCCCCCAAGCAGGGAGGGGCGGCTGCCCTAGGGGAGGTGCCCCCACCTCTCCAGGTTACACGAGAGGGGTTGGGAGGGGTGCACAGCCCCTTAGTGGGCTGGTGTGCCCCCTCCCCTTGGCCCATAAAGCCCCCCAACGCTTGTTGGGGCCTCCGAAACACCTTTCGGTCACGCTGGTCGTCACCCGGTACTCCCAGAACAATTCCGGACTCCAATACCCATCGTCCAATATATCGATCTTCACCTCCGGACCATTCTGGAGTTCCTCGTCATGCCCGGGATCTCATCCGGGACTCCGAACAACCTTCGGTAACCACATACTATTTCCCATAACAACTCTAGCGTCACCGAACCTTAAGTGTGTAGACCCTACGGGTTCGGGAACCATGCAGATATGACCGAGATACCTCTCCGGCCAATAACCAATAGCGGGATCTGGATACCCATATTGGCTCCCACATGTTCCACGATGATCTCATCGGATGAACCACAATGTCGGGGATTCAATCAATCCCGTATACAATTCCCTTTGTCTATCGGTATGTTACTTGCAGAGATTCGATTGTCGGTATCCCATACCTCGTTCAATCTCGTTACCGGCAAGTCTCTTTACTCGTTCCGTAATGCACGATCCGTGACTAACTCCTTAGTCACACCGAGCTCATTATGATGATGCATTACGAGTGGGCGAGAGATACCTCTCCGTCATACGGAGTGACAAATCGATCTCGATTCATGCCAACCCAACAGATACTTTCGGAGATACCTGTAGTGCACCTTTATAGCCACCCAATTACGTTGTGACGTTTGGTACACCCAAAGCATTCCTACGGTATCCGGGAGTTGCACAATCTCATGGTCTAAGGAAATGATACCTGACATTAGAAAAGCTCTAGCAAAACGAACTACACGATCTTGTGCTATGCTTAGATTGGGTCTTGTCCATCACATCATTCTCCTAATGATGTGATCCCGTTATCAATGACATCCAATGTCCATGGTCAGGAAACCATAACCGTCTATTGATCAACGAGCTAGTCAACTAGAGGCTTACTAGGGACATGTTGTGGTCTATGTATTCACACATGTATTACGGTTTCCAGTTAATACAATTATAGCATGAACAATAGACAATTATCATGAACAGGGAAATACAATAATAACCATTTTATTATTGCCTCTAGGGCATATTTCCAATAATGTGAACTAGATTACTGACTCTAGTAAACCCTTTGGGTATTGGTCACATAGCAATGTGAACTATAGAGTGTTTAATCACATGACGATGTGAACTATTGTTATTAAATCACATGGCGATGTGAACTAGATTATTGACTCTGGTGCAAGTGGGAGACTGAAGGAAATATGCCCTAGAGGCAACAATAAAGTTGTTATTTATATTTCCTTATATCATGATAAATGTTTATTATTCATGCTAGAATTGTATTAACCGGAAACTTAGTACATGTGTGAATACATAGACAAACAGAGTGTCCCTAGTATGCCTCTACTTGAATAGCTCGTTAATCAAAGATGGTTAAGTTTCCTAACCATAGACATGTGTTGTAATTTGATGAACGGGGTCACATTATTAGAGAATGATGTGATGGACATGACCCATTCGTTAGCTTAGCATAAATGATCGTTTAGTTTTATTGCTATTGCTTTCATCATGACTTATACATGTTCCTTTGACTATGAGATTATGCAACTCCCGAATACGGAGGAACACCTTGTGTGCTATCAAGCGTCACTGGCGAATCGGGTGATTATAAAGATCCTCTACAGTGTCTCCGATGGTGTTTGTTGAGTTGGCATAGATCGAGATTAGGATTTTCACTCCGTGTATCGAGAGGTATCTCAGGACCTCCGGTAATGCTCATCACTATAAGCCTTGCAAGCAATGTGACTAATGAGTTAGTTGCGGGATGACACATTACGGAATGAGTAAAGAGACTTGCTGGCAACGAGATTGAACTAGGTATGATGATACCGATGATCGAATCTCTGTCAAGTAACATACCGATGACAAAGGGAACAACGTATGTTGTTATGCGGTTTGACCGATAAAGATCTTCATAGAATATGTAGCAGCCAATATGAGCATCCAGGTTCCACTATTGGTTATTTACCAGAGATGTGTCTCGGTCATGTCTACATAGTTCTCGAACCCGTAGGGTCCATACGCTTAACGTTCGATGGCGATTTGTATTATGAGTTATATGGTTTGATGTGCGAAGTTTGTTCGAGTCCGTGTGAGATCACGGACATGACGAGAGTCTCAAAATGGTCAAGAGGTAAAGATTCATATATTGGAAGGCTATATTCGGACACGGAAGTGTTCGGGTGATACCGGTCACGGAAGGGTTCGGGCAAACCCGGCAAAGATATGGGCTTAATGGGCCAAGTAAGGGAACACACCAGCCCACAAGGGGCTGGTGCGCCCCCTATAGGGCCAGCCACGTGGGGAGAAAGGAAAGGAGAGGAGGAAAAGGAAAGTATGAAGTAGGACTCCTACTTCCTTCCCTCCCCTCCTTCCTTTCCCCCTTGTCCAAATATGGTAAGGGGGCCGAATTGGACTAGGGGCCCAAGTAGGATTCCTCCTACTTGGGCGCGCCTAAACTGCCTCCTCCTCTCCTCCTTTATATATGTGGGAGGCATCCCTAGAACACACATCAATTGTTCCTAGCCGTGTGCAGCGCCCCCCTCCATAGTTAACACCTCGGTCATATCGTCGTAGTGCTTAGGCGAAGCCCTACGTCGGTGACATCATCATCACCGTCACCACGCCGTCATGGTGACGAAACTCTCCCTCGGCCTTAACTGGATCAAGAGTTCGAGGGACGTCACCGAGCTGAACGTGTGCAGATCGCGGAGGTGCCGTGCATTCGGTACTTGGATCGGTTGGATCGCGAAGACGTTCAACTACATCAACCGCGTTACTAAACGCTCCCGCTTTCGGTCTACGAGGGTACATGGACTCACTCTCCCTGCTCGTTGCTATGCTTCTCCTAGATAGATCTTGCGTGATCGTAGGAAATTTTTGAAATACTACGTTCCCCAACACTAAGCATAATAGATGCACCATAGTTGAGCTTCCATGACCAAAGGATCCATCTGAGTTTAATTTCACCCAACCGTGACAAGGGGGGAGTCCATTGAGCAAACACTCTAGGCATTATCACATGTGAGGCCACCTGTAGTGCTCTATCATATGTCATTATTTGCTTCCCCTTGTTCTGATCTGTAGTAAGATCTATCTTCAGACCAATAAGTGAATCAAGGTAGCTCATTAGAAACCTCTTTGATGCTTCCATTAATGGTGGCGGCTTATTGTGGACCACCTCATTGCGAATAAACCGAGCCGCCATATGGTCATTAGTACCATATTGCATTCTACATCTGAGAGAGGAGCAAGAGCACACAACAACCGCTCCTTCCATGTGTTCTGAACTGTCAACATCCGGAAAGTCCATCCAGAGGACATGGTTCTCCACAAATCACGTGACAAAGGGCATCTAAGGAAAGGGTGAAAATTGTCCTCTGGTTCATGATCACAAACTGGACATATGTCATCATTTTCCAGCCCCCTACTAAACTTTATCTGCCAAGTTGGTAATGCATTAGTTGCGACTTTCCAAGCATGATTACGGACAGTCGATGCTATGCCACACGACCAGATAAGTTTCCAGCAAGAATGGCGCCGATATGGCCAAGAACTCGAACCAGTAGCCGACCCTCTGTGTACTTCATCAAAAGCTAAATTGTATGCACTCTTCACAGAGAAAGTCCCAAACCTGCCAGGACCCCACGCTAAAGTATCATCTACAAGCCGAGGAGAAGCATGATTTTGAAAATCTCCACCACATCCGCCGGCAAGAACTCATGAAGAAGTCCAATATTCCATGTACCATTACCATATAACACCTCGAACACAAAGCATATACGACATCTACCTTGTAGTGTGATAGGCTTGTAAGAGAATGGTCTCGGAATCCAGTTATCGCGCCAAACACGTATGCTCCTCCCAGTGCCCACTCTCCACACCAAGCCCTTCTTTACAAGCTCAAGCCCATAAGTAATAGCCTGCAAAGAAGAAGAAGCATCGCACTTTAAAAACTATGCCCTCCAACTTACCCTCCAGATAGTACCTATCCTTTAGGACATGAGCACAAAGACTGTTCGGGTTTAAAACAAGTCTCGAGGCCTGCCTTGCTAGCAAAGCTTGATTGAAAAGAAGAAAAATCTCAAAAGCCCAAACCACCTTTATCTTTTGGCTGCAACGAAGTATCCCAAGCCCGTCAGTGCACCTTTCTTTTGCCTTTCAAATAACCCCAATAAAATCCTCCCACCATCCTAGTGAGTTCGTCAAAAACCAAGAAGGGCAACTTAAAAAAAACATAATATACGTGGGTAGTACTTGAGCTACAGACTTAATAAGTGCCTCTCTACCAGGTTGAGCGAGATGGCCATCTCCCCACTGAATAAGACGCTTTGTTAAACTCATTTGAATATTTTGGAATCTTCCTTTCGACATCCGGCCATCAGGAGTGTGTAGCCCCAAATATTTTTCCTCGAAGACCATACTAGTGACATTAAGAACTTCTCTTACTTCCTGCTGGACACCATCTGGACATGCATGCCCCAAAAGAATAGAACATTTATTGAAATTCAAACTCTATCTCATGGAGTTACTATAGAGATCCAAAGCCAGTTTGATTGAGGGAGTCCTGGACTAGGGGTGTGGGATAGCGAACTATCATCTTTGGCGGACTCCTAGACTATGAAGATACAAGATTGAAGACTTAGTCCCGTGTCCGGATAGGACTTTCCTTGGCGTGGAAGGCAAGCTTGGCGATCTGGATATGTAGATTTACTACCATTGTAACCGACTACTGTAACCCTAACCCTATTCGGTGTCTATATAAACCAAAGGGTTTTAGTCCATAGGGCGAACAACAATCATACCATAGGCTAGCTTCTAGGGTTTAGCCTCTCGATCTCGTGGTAGATCTACTCTTGTACTACCCATATCATCAATATTAATCAAGCGAGGGTAGGGTATTACCTCCATCAAGAGGCCCGAACACTGGGTAAAACATCGTGTCCCTTGTCTCCTGTTACCATCCGCCTAGGCGCGCGATTCGGGACCCCCTACCCGAGATCCGCGGTTTTGACACCGACATTGGTGCTTTCATTGAGAGTTCCTCGTGTCGTCACCTATAGGCCCGATGGCTCCTTCAATCACCAACAACGACGTAGTCCAGGGTGAGACTTTTCTCCCCGGACAGATCTTCGTATTCGGCGGCTTTGCGCTGCGGGCCAATTCGCTAGGCCATCTGGAGCAGATTGAAAGCTTCGCCCTGGCCATCGGTCGATTTGGAAGCTTTGAACTATCGGCCGATGTCGCGGAGATTTGATCTTGACGGATTGAACCACAGCCGGCGCGCCGCCTTGTCTCGATGGAGTGCGATCTAGCTCTGCCGGCGAACAGCGCCTTGGAGGCCGCACCAGTATCCGCTCCGACCCTCAATCCGCAGCCGGTTTCGCCGATCAAGGACGATTGGTTGGACACCGCCTCGGGGGCTGAAATCTCCACAGCGATTGAGCCGAACACCATCCCTGTCTTTGCGGCTTCGTGACTCCAGTGCGGACTCCTTTCTGGACTCCGAACCTCCCACGCCTCTACCAGCCGAATCCGACTGGGCGCCGGTTATGGAGTTCACCGCCACGGTCATCTTTCACCACTCGCCCTTTGGCGATATCCTGAACTCATTAAAGTCTCTCTCTTTGTCGGGAGCCACGGCGAACTATGGTCGGGAAGGTTGGGATTCGGACGACGAAGAAATTCAACGCCCACCCACCACCCACTTTGTAGCCACTGTCGATGACTTAACAGACATGCACGACTTCGACTCCGAGGACATCGATGATATGGCCGACGACGCCGGAGATGACCAAGAACCAGCGCCCATAGCACTAACTGTGGGCATAGGGGACGGGCCACGACCACGGCATGCCCAGAATGCGGCTAGACCGCACTAGGGGCTCCCGTTTGTGTCATTCCTTTTTTTCTTCTTCTTCCTTTTACTTTCAGGACTCCGTTCTCCGAAGCCCTGTCGGCATTCGCGCGAATACGATGCAACAGCGAGGAAGCGAGAACAATCGTCGAATGTCGGTGGTCTCTATTATGAGCGGTATACCTGTTTTACATACTACACGCAAACTTACCTGGAAGAGGACATATCAAAAGTCCGTACCTTGCTTATCGCACAATTTGTATCGTTACGCTTTTATTTGCGGTTTCTTTTGAATAACCAATATATACCTCTTGCCTATTATTGCATTCTTTCCCATTATATATGTTCATTTATGACATTGCACAACAGTACAATTTGGTACGGCCAATACACCAGGGGCTTATGTACCCCAAAAACATGGTGTGACAAGTCCGAACACTTTCACAAGTGCGGCACCCCGAACTTATAGCATTATATGCATCGGCTCTGAATCATGTCTTGGGTCAATAGTTGGGTTCGCCCGGCTCCCATGTTTTGGTACCTTACGTTCCGTTATGTCGGCTAAGGTAGCGCTGGGAGAACCACTGCGATTGTGCCCCGGTTGAGCTGGGTTGAGCACCTCAGTGGAGAAAGCTAAAACTGACCGTCATGATAAGGCGAGAGCGATCGCTGTTCGAGAGGTTTCTTGAGTCCCTAAAGACTTATGCCGCTTAGGCGAGGCGGCATTGTCCGCCAAAGGCGTGGATAGCGCCCGAACTCGGTCTTCGAATACTAGGGGCTTAGCGAAATTTAAAATTATAGAATTCTATGGCTAAGTGAGAGTGTTCAAGCATTATAGTCCGGTTGCCTGGTTCGTTCGTTGGCGCCTCCTCAAAGGACCCAAGTATGGGAACAAGAGCGCTCAAGTTTATCCCGAACACCCAAACACTTGTGGCATGGGGCTGAAAGCCAACGACTCGCCATCTCTCAAATTTGATAAGCGGCGCCTGAAGGTAATATTTTAAATTCAAAAGCATTGCTTAGCGCACATGAAAAAGATTTCAACGTACAGGATAACAAATGCGAGTCTACTCAAATATTACATCTTTGGAGCATTCACCCGCTATAAGACGGGCACCCTTCAGGACGCCCTCATAATACTTCTCGGGCTTGCGATGTTCTTTGCTGGCGGTGGCCTGTCGTCAACAGCTTCTCGCGTCCGGCTTGCCCGGTGCACCTTAGCGCGGGCAAGGGCCCTCTGAGCACCTTCAATACAGAGCGGGCGCTTGATGACTTTGATCCATGGACAGGCATCCACCACCGCCGCACTAGCCGAAAGTAGCTCCCGGCATGGCCTCATTTAGCCACAACCGAGCTATAAGGCCCTTCATGGCCTGTTCGGCGACCTTGTGGAGCTCGACCAATTGCTTGATTGGTCGCTCAAGGGCACCGGTGTTCGGCCTCGGCATCTCGAGACCAAAACACCTTTTCGTCGAGCTCCTTCTTGGCTCGGTAGAAAGCGGCGGCATCGGAGACACTCCATGGCAGATCTGCGACAGCTCTGGAGAGCTCAGTTCGGGTAAGTACTAGATAATTGACTTTTACATTCTTGCTTTGCGTAAAGAATGCCTTACCCGCCATGATCTTCTTTATTGCCTCAATCTCCCGAAGGATTTTTGGGCCTCGGCCTTAGCAGCTTTGGCTTTTCGCAGAAGCCGAGGCAAGATCGGACTCTCGGGTCTTGAGTCATGCTCCAAACCCTCGTGTTTTTCCACAAGAGCACGGAGCTCTTGCCGTACCTCCGCCACTGCGCCTCCCCTTCTCTCGCTCGGTGCGCTCATGGCCGCTTTGTTTCGGCTGCGGACACCGCCTCCTTGAGGTCGCCACCTCGCTCGTGGCCTGTAGTACCCATGTTATTCCTGTTATCTTTTGCAACCACATTTTTAAATTCCATAAGGTATTACTTACCTTCCTTGTCCTCGAGCTGCTTCTTGGCTTGGCGAGCTCGTTCTCGGACCGCTCGAGGCTCTCCTTCAATGTATTGACCTCCATGATCGGTCTTGGAGAGGTCAGCAGGGCAGCCTGCATTCCCATATTGACATAATTATGTTAGACTCCTGCGTATATCTTTTTAGATCCTTAGTCGGCTTTTCTTTCCGAACACCGAACTAAGCATCGAGGGCTACTTTCTATCGGTAATCTTCTTACATATATTGAAAACTTACCTCAAAGCCTGTTAGAAGGCCGTTGCGAGGCCAGTCAGCCCGCTCTTGGCGGACTGAACTTCTGGATCACCACACTCATAACAAAGTGCGGTGCTCCTCCTCGATGAAGGCGCTGTTAAGCGCCTCGATGCTTATCCGGTGCCTCGGTTGGGCGGAGGACACGGCGTCTTTCCTTCCTCTGAAGGGGCGCTTGCGGACTTGGAACCGCTGAAGGTTCGGTATGGAGTCTGGACAAGGGTCGGGCTTAGAGCCCACGGGGTCTCGCTCCCCTCGCGCTGAGTCCAGGAGGCTGCCTTGCGGCGCCTCTGCGCCACCTCATCTTGACGGGCCCCCTTGGGGCCCCACCTCGGCGTCGTCGGCGGCGTGAGGTGAGGCGGCCGAAGTGAAGTACTCTCCACTTCCGGCGAATTCGAGGACCCGCTCGACGAAGTGGCGAGCTCGTCCTTGGGTGGGCTCCATGATTGTTCGTCATTAGAGAACACTATGCAATGAAAAAAACCATGGGTATCCGGACACTTACGATCTCTCTAGGGGCTTGGCCCTCGAGGGCCACTCCTCCTCGCCGTCGTTGGCGTTGGTGGAGACGTCCGGGAGGAAGGTTCTTCCTTCTTGAACCCTCCGGCCTCCCGGTGGGCGACCTTTCTTTTCTTCTCTCCCGGCTGGGAGAGGGCTATTCCTCCTCCTCGTTTTCACGGAGGAGTGCGCCTCAGTCGTCGGACGATGAGTCCAACAACACTGGCGCCGGGCACTCCTTGAGTCCCGTGGCCTTCTTCTTAGCCTTCTTATCCGGCAACACGTAGGCGCGGACCCGGCAGCCCCGCCAAGCAAGCGCGTCTGGGTCTTCGGCAAAGGAGCCGGACAGTTAACCTGCCGGATGTGCTCCGCATGATCTGTCAAAGGCAAGGAGTTTAGATCCCGCATAGAGTCAAACTATGAAAAGCAAGATTCCGTGAAGGGCAAAATAGCTTACCTCGGTAGCTTGACCTTTGTGAGCTGAATCCGCGATCTTACATGGCGGATGAGGAGCCTCGGCCCCTTGAACAGCACCTTCCGGGCATCTTCATACGTAGTGTCGAAGAGCCTCTTGAGGTTGGATCTTTGTGCGGATCGAACTCCACAATTTGAAGGCCCGTTGTTGGCATGGGAGGATCCGACGGATGAGCATAACCTGGACCACATTGCGAGCACGAGATTCGGTTCACCAAGGTCCGCATGTAGGTTTGGAGTCGGTCAGCTCTTCCGAATTACCCCACGCCAGCGGTCTCCTTCCAAGAAGTGAGCGGCGTGGGAATACCAGACCGAAATTCGGGGGCCGCCGCCCATTTAGGGTCGCGCGGCTCGGTGATGTAGAACCACCCCGATTTCCACCCCTTCACGGTCTCCACAAAGGAGCCATCGAGCCATAAGACGTTGGCGATCCTGCCGACCATGGCGCCTTCGCACTCCGCCTGGCGGCCGCCCACAACCTTCGGCTTGACATTGAAGGTCTTCAACCATAAGCTGAAGTGGGGCTGGATGCAGAGGAAAGCCTCGCACACGATGATGAACACCGAGATGTTGAGGATGAAATTCGGTGCCAGATCGTGGAGGTCTAGGCCGTAGTAGAACATGAGCCCCCGGACGAATGGGTGAAGTGGAAAACCCAGTCCAGCGGAGGAAGTGGGCAAAAAATCGACCGCTCATGGGGCTCGGGGTGGGGATGAGCTGCCCTTCGTCGGGCAGCCGATGTGCGACGTCGCCGAACAAGTATCCGGCCTTCCGCAGTCTTTTTACTTGGCCCTCCGTGACGGAGGAGACCATCCACCCGCCTCCCGCTCCGGACATGGCTGGAGATGGTTGAGGAAGGATGTGCGGACTTGGTCTTTGGAGCTCGAGTCTTGAAATGGATGAGCAAGGGAGGAGGAAGGCGTAGGTGAAAAGGGTGGATCCTTATCCCTTATATGGACGGACGAGGCTATCGTCCCCACCGACTGATAAAACTTCGCTTATCTCCCAAGCGCCGCAATCAATGGCGCAGTTGGGTTACGCACGTCCGTATTGATGAGAATCCCGGAATAAGGGGGCACGATCTACGCTTTGATAAGATGTGCCAAGGAAACCGCCTCACTAAACGCGCTGAGGTGGGACAGTAAAAAATGATTCGAATAAAGGCCTGGCCGTGGTGTGATGTCACGCCGCGGAATACGTCAGCAGATCTGTGCAAAAAATTATTCTCACTACGGTGGTATGTGGAACTTGTTTTGCAGAGCCGGACACTATCCTTGTGTTCAAAACCATCTAAGTATTCGGAGGAGGAACCCGCCTTGCAATGCCGAAGACAATATGCGCGCCGGACTCGTCGTCATTGAAGCCTGGTTCAGGGAGCTCTTGAGGAGTCTGGACTAGGGGTGTCCGGATAGCGAACTATCATCTTTGGCGGACTCCTAGACTATGAAGATACAAGATTGAAGACTTCGTCACGTGTCCGGATAGGACTTTCCTTGGCGTGGAAGGCAAGCTTGGCGTCTGGATATGTAGATTTCCTACCATTGTAACCGACTCGTGTAACCCTAACCCTATTCGATGTCTATATAAACCGAAGGTTTTAGTCCATAGGACGAACAACAATCATACCATAGGCTAGCTTCTAGGGTTTAGCCTCTCGATCTCGTGGTAGATCTACTCTTGTACTACCCATATCATCAATATTAATCAAGCGGGGGTAGGGTATTACCTCCATCGAGAGGGCGAACCTGGGTAAAAACATCGTGTCCCTTGTCTCCTGTTACCATCCGCCTAGAGGCGCTTCGATTCGGGACTCCCTACCGAGACCGCGGTTTGACACCGACATTGATCCTTAATGTGTAGCGACCCGACCTCGAGACGGTCAAGCCTGCGTATATCTGTGCCATCCCTGGATCAGTATCTTTGGCACACACAGTACATCAATGTATATATCAAAGTGCAATCACATGTATAAATAACGTAAAATGATATATACCTCGTAATACTCAGCGGAAACAATCAAGCGGGTGTGTAGTCCCATCAACGCCATCGGCGGGTTGAGTGTGACCGTAACCTGTATCGTAACTCTTACTGTCGAGGAAATATACGCAACATGATACGTTGCAGCCGTGTAGGTCGATACATTGAATGTACGGCAAGATCACAATAAGAGAAAACAGATGATAAACTATACTATATGCGGTATGGCTTTGTGGCTCAGTATCGAGTTTTGTTTGCGTAAAAGCTGGTTTTATTTTCCCTACATCAAAGGGATAAATGAAGTCTGTACTATAGAGTTTTCTATCATGACATGGTTCCGCCAACCGATGTCTCATAGCCCAAATTCATCATAAGTTGCCCACAATTAAGTTATCATCCGGTGTTGAGAGTTCCGAGATAGATCCAGTCCGGATGCTCAAATTGTCCGTAACGGGGACACGGCTAATCGATTAGGTTTTAACCTCTGCAGAGGTTTGTACACTTTACCCGCAAGATTCGATCCCTCTTTTACGTTCTCGCACTTCGTGGTGTTTGAGAACAAGATGACCAAAACAGAGTTCCCCGACCACTTGTCCGTGCTCATTCAATCCTACCGTAGTTCTACATCGCTAGCACCATCCTAGCGAGTCACAACTAAGGTCAACCAAGCCGAGCCCATAGTGACTTGCGGTTGCACGGGTAAGCTTCGGGCATGAAGTATTCTTCCGTCTCTTTGAGTCTGGGTGAAGCTTTCCGCAAGATGTCATGGCGCTTCTCCATGCATCCCGGCCAACCTTTGGATTCTCCAGGTGCCCGTCAACCATCCTTCACCCGGTGAGTGTGTATTGAATTCTTGTCTCGAGTCTTGAAGTCTTGAGGCCTTGAAGATGCAGTCCTTGCAGATTCCATCATGGAGTTGTCGTCATTGACGTAGATCCTCCATTCTCACACCACTCCCGATCACTCATACCAACCCCGTCTACTATATCGTAGCATTAAAATAAATAACGTCCTGGGCTTGGTAACAGGGTGATGGGTTCCTGCCTCATGCATACTACTCAACTACAAGGATTCAATTTCACTACTGGAGGGATTGTTACGAAGATGACACTAGATGCAATAAAACACATAGGTATGAAAAACATGGTCAAAGTGAACTTGCCTGGTATTACTTGATGAAGATAATAACGCTCTCAGAATAAAGACTTGGTAGAACTATTCGTCACTCCTTTGAAAATCTATATTACACAGACAATCATATAAGCAATCATCCTGGCAATCAATTCTATCAATCATAACAATACTCAATCAAAATAAAAGCAACAAAGAAAACCAAGTCGAAAACCAAAGGAAAAACTTCGGAAGAAAAATTCAAGGAAAAACTAGTGGTGACCAACTCACACAAATCTTAACATAACATCACTAAATTACTCTAATATTTTTTTCTACAGCAAAGAAAATATAAATCTAATAAAATAACAGAAAATAAATTACTAATTTAATAACTAACAAAAAGAACTAATATAAAACTACTATAACCATCTAGTGAATACTAGAACAAATATAGCAACTAGCAAAACACTAAGACAACTATAACAGCAAATAATTTATTAAAACACTAATAAACTATACTAAATAAATATAACAACTAATGTGTTCACAAATAACAGAAACAAAAACAATATAACTTGAAGTGGAAAAAGAATTACTTTTAAAACTAATAAAACTATTTTATCCACTATCACTATGAACTAAACAAGCAATTACAAAAAAGTAGCTAAACACTAATAAATAACTACAAAAATTTATCTACTGTAGCTAAACATAAACATATAACAACAAGTGAAAATCTACAAAAGGAGCGAACTAAAAATAATTAAAAACAATAATTACATAACTAAAACAACTATATAAGCAAAACAGTACTGTTTTTACTAAAATCTAACTTAAAATACTCCAAAATTACCAAACTAAATCCTACAGCTAAAAAATATCATAAGTGACCAGGAGCAAAAAGAATTAATTAAAACCTATTTTAAACTCAAGTTATGGCCAAAATACTAATCTGAACAAAATTTATCAAATTCAAATTTAAACTACTCAAATTTGAAATCCAGAGACACTAACAGAAACTTCCGCAAATTTGTGACACATAGCAATTGGAATCACTCAAAATACTAAAAACTCTAAAAGATATGAATTTTCTAAGATTGCTATTTTCTGAAAAAAATGAATTACGGGATTTCGTGGATCTCACCGGAGTAGTCGTCGGAGTTGGGGAAGAAGATCGGATCCGATGTTGCGGTTGATCCTAGAGGAAAGGAGATCACGGGACGGTGGAGAGGAGATCATATAAACCTCAGGAGAGGTCGAGGCGTGGCACTTAGCGGCGGCGGTGGAAGCTGCTTCTTCTGCTGCGGAGAGGAGAGGAGAGGAGAGGTCTTGGTTTGATGTGTTGGAGGGGGTGCTTGGGTATTTATAGTGGGGAGGGGAAGGTTTTGCTTGGGGTAGGGGGCAAGAAATAGACTAGGATTAGGAATCCTAGGAATAAAAACGGAATAACGAAACGGGATCAAATCCTACTAGGATTTGTAAAAGAATAGGAAACCTTGGCTCCCTGGCTCCCTAGGTGCGTGCGTGCGATGGTCTTGGCCTTGGCCGGCCGGCTGGTTGGCGGCTTGGGCCTTTGGCCCAAGGCGCTGCGAATATATATATATATATATATATATATATATATATATATATATAATTTTTTACAAACAGAGAAAAAAAAAATGAAAATATTATATAGGCATATAATATATCAAAATTTTCAGAAAATATTTCCTACATGATGAACATTATTCTAGCGTTAAATAAAATACACACAAATTTAAATAAAGCAAAGAGTGCTTCTAGTCCAATATAATCCAACAAAAATTATTTTTAAAATACCAAAATGACTTCAAATTAATTTCTCTTCAGTTTTGGATGTAGGGAATCATGTTACCCTATTTTCCATATATTTTGTTTTGGAGAAAAATATTTTGAATAAAACTCAAATAACTCCAAATTGGAAATAAATTCAAAAGAACTTTGGATTTAATTCTTTTAAAACTTCAACTCATATTTCATTTAATTTGAATAAGTCATTTTATCTTCTCTCGTGAAAATCATTGAGTTGCATAAAGCTTTGAATTGAAATATTTTCAAATGAAATTCAAATCTTTTCAAAACCCTTTTCATTTAAAATGGAAGTAGTCATGTCATCTTCACTCTAGGGTTTTGTGTTGGAATGAAATTGAAATCATTGAGATCCAAAAGGGCAAAGGAAAGTTTGGGAAAGTCATTTCATTCCTCTCATTCAACTTTCAAAAGTTTCAAATCCCACTCAATTTCACTCAATCAATCAAACAAACAATCAAACAACAAGCATAGTTATTTATTTAATATAACATTCCAAAATTTAGAATTTTGGGATGTTACAAATCTACCACACTTAAAATGAATCTCGTCCTCGAGATTGAAGAAACTAACAAGAAAAGGTTAGGGTTTGGAGGTCTTCCAGCAAACCCATTGATCGGTATGGTCTAGTGTGCTACCACACTTAGAAGCATGGTTATGTTCGACAAAACTCATGTACTTCATCCTTAGGGTTGGCGGTGTCGATCTTCTCATATCTTGGTATGAATCCTTCTTGACTCTCTTCGGTAGGGCATAACCCTTTCCACAATATCATGTGTCATTTCATCATGGTAAGGTTCTTCCGAGACTGGGTCTTCATCTCGACAGGTCTGTCGCCAATACTAAACAACTATCGAAAATCTCATGGTGGTCGACAATTCATGGTTTCTCCTGCGGGAAAATGGTGGGGTTGGATCTCAGCGTATAACCTACGATTGGCAAGTTGCTGTAAAGGGTTCCATCGTCCTACCATTCTATGGTTTTATGGCTTATCGCGTCGACACTCTTCTAAGGTTTTCAAGGCTCTCGATTTTCCATCAACATATGATAGTTCATGATAGAAGTCTCGGTATGGGGCCAATCCATCCGTGCTTGAATCATTACCACATACGTAAACAAATGAATCACGTATTCTAACACTTGGGCATACTCACAAGCATTGCAGAATTTCTCTTGTTGACGAACTGAGTTCGAATAAATCCATGGTTTCTGCAAGCTGAACAAGACATCTAACGTTTCTTCACAACCCTCGGGTTTTCGTATCCTCGATGATTAAACTCAGAGTTCTCTTCCGGAATATGTTCCTACAGCAAGAGTGTGCTTGCTTCTTATTAACTCCTGGGCCTGTGGGTTATGGCCCACTTCAACTCTTGTACAAGTTTAACTCATCCTTCCGAGGATTATCATTCCATATTCCAACATTACATCTCCTGTAAATCCAATAGTACTTCTTCCTTCATACCCTTGTGGTGACGATCATACAAAACTCCAACTTATTTTGTCCAGCTTCCTTCTATGGACTGTCATGAATAACACTTTTCTTTCTTCATTGATCCTATGGCTTTACGGAGTACTACGACACCAAAAAGAATGCACTAGTTTATCCATAAATCCCATTATTTTCATATCAATCTTTTATTACATCCTTAACCATTTTTCGTAAATCCAAATTCCAAAAGTTTATTACAAATGCTGCCACCCACATGGTTCGGTATGGTCAGACATTACTTCCAACTTTATTTATTTATCCTCCTCGAGGATTCTTTAGTCCCGCTGGAATTGTGCGACATGCGCCTTGAAATATTCAATCTTCTGTTTCATCGTGGTGGCCTTGAGCTTCACCTCCATCATCTCTGCATGCACTTCTCTTAGGTATTCCTGGGTATATGAGTCTTGCTTCAAGTATTTCTCGATCGGCGTATGGCTTCCATGGCTGCTTCACGAACAGCGTCGAAGAAAGTTGCTTGTGGCACATGTGAGATGAAAAAGTACTGCCCCATCATCTTTGGGAAAACTCCTTTCAAACGGTGGAGGTGTACCTCCACATACCAAAGTTCCACTCCCTTTTGCATGAAGGGTAGCCTTTGTAGACTGCATCTCCTTCAAGGTGAATATGCTTCATCATGTCCTTCAGGATCTTGAATGTCGTGATCACTTGTCGGGTCATGATCGTTTCCGGACCCTTAAGGAAAGACTCGTAAAGGGTCGTCATCTGCAGTTGTAAAACAAAAATGGTGCTCAGAATATGGTACATATCTCCTGGGGTACACATTCATATCATCCAAACAAAACTTCAAACTCAATTTCCAACATCCAGTTTATGCATCACAACTCACTTTCTTCCATGTTCATCCAGAATATTAATTTCTAAGATAAAATATAACAACTCCTTAAAGCCTTTCAGCATATGACATATCAACTTTATTGAGTCATGAATTATTACAATCTCTGAGTAATCTATTACATAACTCAACACTTTGTGCTCATGAAAATAAGTCCACTTCCTAGTATACTTATTACCAAAATTCCAACTACTCAGCTCCAGCTTTCATCTTGTCGGGACATTTGCTAGCATAATGTCCTGCTTCCCTGCAACGAAAACAAATAACTTCCGATAAATCTCGGGGCTTCCTTGTGATTATGTAGGCTCCTTGGATTCTTGGCTTCTTTTCTGGACATTTACTAGCGTAATGACCTAAATCCTTGCACCTGTAACAAGTGATATGACTCAGGTCCTTCTCTGCGAAAATTGTGTTGTTCAGGGTTGTCTTCTTTTTCTCTTCTGGATTTCTCTGTAATGATCAGGCTTCTATTTCCGAGGGTCAAACTTCACTTCGCTGTGGAAATCTCTAAAATATTCTTCTCTTTCCTTGGTACAATCTTGGGAAAATGTCCTTCTTCTCCACATGAATAGCAAGCGTTGGAGTAAAATCTGTTGAGGCCTTCTCCATCATGGTCTTCAACACATTCCTTCATCACAGGTTCTTTCATAACTTCTCGGAGGGCTTCTTTCATTCCTTCTTCCTGCTCTGAATAGTTTGTTGCACCATGGGGTAAATGTGACCTTGAGTCGGGTAGTGGGTGGTTCCTTCACACAAGAAACAAGTCACACGACTAGTTGGGCATTCCTCACTGGGTGTTTCTCCTCACAATGAGGGCATCCATCCTTGTGTTCCTCTGGGTGTGTCCTATTTCTCCAAATCTTGCAGGCACAAAGTTTATTTCTTGGTGTATCATGGTGCTTCCGGATAAGGCGAGATCTTGTCGAGTCTTCTTGAATTCGTCCCAAGTTCTTGCTCCATTCCATCCTGTATAGCTTGATGCATCTGCCACCATGTTGCAGCACTTCCTTCAAAATCTTGGAGGCGTAAGATACTTCATTCTTCCTTGAAACCAAATTGCTCCCAAAGTGATTCTCCATGTTCGAATCCATAGCTCGCCTCCTACTGAGTCTTGATCCAGAAGAATATCAGTCCAGCTTCATTCATCATCTATGGGTCCAAAAGTTTTGGGATGAGATATGAGAGAGGTGGGGAGGGATATATACACACAATACAAACAATAGTTTTTGAAGAAACAAGTTTTACTTTGTGGCTGTCGGAAAAACATCAAACAAATGACAGCTCACAAATCGCCGCATCTAACGTAAGTGTGTAATAGGGTTTGGTCTTCTAAAGGTCAAATAATTCTTCAGATTCTTAAAATTCTTCTAGTCTTCGGAGTCTTCCATTGTTGAAGCTTCAACTCTTCTAATGCATGGTCAAATCCTCTTTACTCTGAAGAGGCCATCAGTTATCCGATATCTTGTCCTTCTTGGAGCGGCTTCAGTTGATTCTTCATGTGATCAAAAGGGAGAAGGGGTATATTCTAACTATTTGAGGTGAGAGTGTCTATTTGATAATATCAGAAGAGATGAGAAGTAAGAGTCTTTTGAAAATAAAGTTTTTGTGAGACATCCTGTCCTAGGGGCTTCCGATTTCTAGGGTCACGTCCTACAGTCAACATGTGCTATGATACCATATCATGGCGACCGGACCTCGGTATCAAGCCTCGTATATCATGCCATCCACGGATCGGTATCTTTGGCACACACAGTACATCAATGTATATATCAAAGTGCAATCACATGTATAAATAACGTAAAATGATATATATCTTGTAATACTCAGTGAAACAATCAAGCGGGTGTGGAGTCCCATCAACGCCATCGGCGGGTTGAGTGTAGATCGTAACCCTGTATCGTAACTCTTACTCGTCGAGGAAATATCGCAACATGATACGTTGCAGCCGTGTAGGTCGATTACATTGAATGTACCGCAAGATCACAATAAGAAAACAGATGATAAACTGTACTATATGCGGTATGGCTTTGTGGCTCAGTATCTGAGTTTTGTTTGCGTAAAAGCTGGTTTTATTTTCCCTACATCAAAGGGATAAATGAAGTCTGTACTATAGAGTTTTCTATCATGACATGGTTCCGCCAACCGATGTCTCATAGCCCAAATTCATCATAAGTTGCCCACAATTAAGTTATCGATCCGGTGTTGAGAGTTCGAGATAGATCCAGTCCAGATGCTCAAATTGTCCGTAACGGGACACGGCTAATCGATTAGGTTTTAACCCTCTGCAGAGGTTTGTACACTTTACCCGCAAGATTCGATCCTCTTTTTCGTCTCGCACTTGAGGTGTTTGAGAATAAGATGACCAAACAGAGTTCCCCGACCTTTGTCCGGTGCTCATTCAATCCTACCGTAGTTCTACATCGCTAGCACCGTCCTAGCGAGTCACAACTAGGATCAACCAAGCGAGCCCATAGTGACTTGCGGTTGCACGGAGTAAGCTTCCGGGCATGAAGTATTCTTCCGTCTCTTTGAGTCTGGGTGAAGCTTTCGCAAGATGTCATGGCGCTTCTCCATGCATCCCGCCAACCTTTGGATTCTCCGGGGTGCCCGTCAACCATCCTTCACCCATGAGTGTGTATTGAATTCTTGTCTCGAGTCTTGAAGTCTTGAGGCCTTGAAGATGTAGTCCTTGCAGATTCCATCATGGAGTTGTCGTCATTGACGTAGATCCTCCATTCTCACACCACTCCCGAGCACAGAGGCTTGGTAACAGGGTGATGGGTTCCTGCCTCATGCATACTACTCAACTACAAGGATTCAATTTCACTCTTGGAGGGATTGTTACGAAGATGACACTAGATGCAATAAAACACATAGGTATGAAAACATGGTCAAAGTGAACTTGCTCGGTATTACTTGATGAAGATAATAACGCTCTCGAATAAAGACTTGGTAGAACTATTCGTCACTCCTTTGAAAATCTATATTACAGACAATCATATAAGCAATCATCCTAGCACTCAATTCTATCAATCATAACAATACTCAATCAAAATAAAAGCAACAAAGAAAACCAAGTCGAAAACCAAAGGAAAAACTTCGGAAGAAAAATTCAAGGAAAAACTAGTGGTGACCAACTCACACAAATCTTAACATAACATCACTAAATTACTCTAATATTTTTTCTACAACAAAGAAAATATAAATCTAATAAAATAACAGAAAATAAATTACTAATTTAATAACTAACAAAAAGAACTAATATAAAACTACTATAACCATCTAGTGAATACTAGAACAAATATAGCAACTAGCAAAACACTAAGACAACTATAACAGCAAATCATTTATTAAAACATTAATAAACTATACTAAATAAATATAACAACTAATGTGTTCACAAATAACAGAAACAAAAACAATATAACTTGAAGTGGAAAAAGAATTACTTTTAAAACTAATAAAACTATTTTTATCCACTATCACTATGAACTAAACAAGCAATTACAAAAACAGTAGCTAAACACTAATAAATAACTACACAAATTTATCTACTGTAGCTAAACATAAACATATAACAACAAGTGAAAATCTACAAAAGGAATGAACTAAAATAATTAAAACAATAATTACATAACTAAAACAACTATATAAGCAAAACAGTACTGTTTTTACTAAAAATCTAACTTAAAACACTCCAAAATTACCAAACTAAATCCTACAGCTAAAAAATATCATAAGTGACCAGGAGCAAAAAGAATTAATTAAAAACCTATTTTTAAACTCAAGTTATGGCCAAAATACTAATCTGAACAAAATTTATCAAATTCAAATTTAAACTACTCAAATTTGAAATCCAGAGACACTAACAGAAACTTCCGCAAATTTGTGACACATAGCAATTGGAATCACTCAAAAATACAAAAAACTCTAAAAGATATGAATTTTCTAAGATTGCTATTTTCTGAAAAAAATAAATTACGGGATTTCGTGGATCTCACCGGAGTAGTCGTCGGAGTTGGGGAAGAAGATCGGATCCGATGTTGCGGTTGATCCTAGAGGAAAGGAGATCACAGGACGGTGGAGAGGAGATCATATAAACCTCAGGAGAGGTCGAGGTGCGGCGGCACTTGGCGGCGGTGGTCTTGCTGCTTCTGCTTCTGCTGGAGAGGAGAGGAGAGGAGAGGTGTTGGTTTGATGTGTTGGCGGGGGTGCTTGGGTATTTATAGTGGGGAGAGGAGGGTTTTGCTTGGGGTAGGGGCAAGAAATAGACTAGGATTAGGAATCCTAGGAATAAAAAGCGGAATAACGAACGGGATCAAATCCTACTAGGATTTGTAAAGAATAGGAAACCTTGGCTCCTGGCTCCCTAGGTGCGTGCGTGCGATGGTCTTGGCCTTGGCGGCCCGGCTGGTTGGCGGCTTGGGCCTTTGGCCCAGGCGCTATGATATATATATATATATATATATATATATATATATATATATATATATATATATATATATATATATATATATATATATATATATATATATATATATATATATATATATATACAAACAGAGAAGAAAAAATGAAAATATTATATAGGCATTTAATATATCAAAATTTTCAGAAAAAGATTTCCTACATGATGAACATTATTCTAGCGTTAAATAAAATACACACAAATTTAAATAAAGCAAAGAGTGCTTCTAGTCCAATAAAATCCAACAAAAATTATTTTTAAAATACCAAAATGACTTCAAATTAATTTCTCTCCAATTTTTTGGATGTAGGGAATCATGTTACTCTATTTTCCATATATTTTGTTTTTGGAGAAAATATTTTGAATAAAACTCAAATAACTCCAAATTGGAAATAAATTCAAAAGAACTTTGGATTTAATTCTTTTAAAACTCCCAACTCATATTTCATTTAATTTGAAGAAGTCATTTTATCTTCTCTCGTGAAAATCATTGAGTTGCATAAAGCTTTGAATTTGAAATAGTTTCAAATGAAATTCAAATCTTTTCAAAACCCTTTTTCATTTAAAATGGAAGAAGTCATGTCATCTTCACTCTAGGGTTTTGTGTTGGAATGAAATTGAATTCATTGAGATCCAAAAAGGGCAAAGGGAAAGTTTGGGAAAGTCATATCATTCCCTCTCATTCAACTTTCAAAAAGTTTCAAATCCCACTCAATTTCACTCAATCAATCAAACAAACAATCAAACAACAAGCATAGTTATTTATTTAATATAACATTCCAAAATTTAGAATTTTGGGATGTTACATAATGCTTGAGCTCTTGATGCCTCAAAGAATAGCAAAGTATCATCAGCAAACAAAAGATGTGAAATACCCAGAGCTCTTCTGCATATCTTAATTACTTAATAGGAGTAATATCACACGAAGAGACATTATTTTTTAGAATTCCAGGTACACCATCAGCCACAAAAAGAAACAAGAACAGAGAGAGAGGGTCTCCTTGACATAGCCCACGCCACGGTGCAATTGATTCCAAGAGGATTTCATTTAATTTAATAGAATACCTCACCGATGTGACACAAGACATTATCCAGTCCACCCAACGGCGAGAGAAACCCAACTTTTGCATCACCTGATCTAGGAATCCCCGGTCAACTCTGTCATTGGCCTTGGATAGATCAAACTTGTATGCACGGAAACTTACGTGGGATCTTTCTCAGCAAGTCAACCGAGGCGACGACCTTCGTGGTGCTCACCCTCCAAGCGTAAGACAGCTAGAAATCGGGAGGTACCCTGTGGAACTCATCTCCATCGATTGACCGGACACTTGCGTCATCTTGCTGACATTGAGCCTCGCCTCAATTTAGATATTATTGGACTCGTTAGATTTGTATGAACGAGCCCAACCCCCTCATGTTAGATCTTTAGTTTGAACCTCTTGTGAAACATAATTTTGCCAACTTATATGAAAGGCTCGTATTTGATGCTTGCAACTTCTACAGTTTTACCTCAACTTGGTCCCTTTTATCATGCTAAGTCCATGAAGGAAATTTGCCCTAGAGGCAATAATAAAGTTATTATTTATTTCCTCATACCATGATAAATGTTTATTATTCATGCTAGAATTGTATTAACCGGAAACATGATACATGTGTGAATACATAGACAAACTTAATGTCACTAGTATGCCTCTACTTGACTAGATCATTAATCAAAGATGGTTATGTTTCCTAACCATAGACATGTGTTGTCATTTGATTAACGAGATCACTTCATTAGGAGAATGATGTGATTGACTTGACCCATTCCGTTAGCTTAGCACTTGATCGTTTAGTATGTTGCTATTGCTTTCTTCATGACTTATACAAGTTCCTATAACTATGAGATTATGCAACTCCGTTTACGGAAGAACACTTTGTGTGCTACCAAGCGTCATAACGAATCGGGTGATTATAAAGGAGCTCTACAGGTGTCTCCAAAGGTACATGTTGAGTTGGCATATTTCGAGATTAGGTTTTGTCACTCCGATTGTCGGAGAGGTATCTCTGGGCCCTCTCGATAATGCACATCACTATAAGCCTTGCAAGCAATGTAGCTAATGAGTTAGTTACGGAATGATGCATTATGTAACGAGTAAAGAGACTTGCCGGTAACGAGATTGAACTAGGTATTGAGATACCGACGATCGAATCTCGGGCAAGTAACATACCGATGACAAAGGGAACAACGTATGTTGTTATGCGGTTTGACCGATAAAGATCTTCGTAGAATATGTAGGACCCAATATGAGCATCCAGGTTCCGCTATTGGTTATTGACCGGAAACAATTATAGGTCATGTCTACATAGTTCTCGAACCCGTAGGGTCCGCACGCTTAAGGTTTCGATGACAGTTATATTATGAGTTTATGAGTTTTGATGTACCGAAGTTTGTTCGGAGTCCCGGATGTGATTACAGACATGACGAGGAGTCTCAAAATGGTCGGGACATGAAGAATGATATATTGGAAGCCTATATTTGGATATCGGAAGTGTTCCGGGTGAAATCGGGATTTTCTTAGAGTACCGGAGGTTCTGGAACCCCCCGGGGGCTTAATGGGCCTACATGGGCCCTAGTGGAGAGGAAGAGAGGAGGCAAGGGCTGGGCCGCGCGCCCCTCCCCCCTAGTCCGAATAGGACAAGGAGAGGGGGCGGCGCCCCCCTTTCCTTCCTCTCTCCCTCCTCCTCCCCTCTTCTCCTATTCCAACTAGGAAAGAAGGGAGTCCTACTCTCGGTGGGAGTAGGACTCCCCTTGGCGCGCCCCTCCTAGGCCGGCCGCCCCCTCCCCCTTGGCTCCTCTATATACGGGGGCAGGGGGCACCTCTAGACACAACAATTGATCTCTTGATCTCTTAGCCGTGTGCGGTGCCCCCCCTCCACCATAGTCATCGATAATATTGTAGCAGTGCTTAGGCGAAGCCCTGCGACGATAGAACATCAAGATCGTCACCACGCGGTCGTGCTGACGGAACTCTTCCCCGACATTCTGCTGGATCGAGTCCGGGATCGTCATCGAGCTGAGCGTGTGCTAGAACTTCGGAGGTGCCGTAGTTTGTGCTTGATCGGTCGGGCCGTGAAGGCGTATGACTAAATCAACGCGTTGTTCTAACACTTCGCTTTGGTCTCACGAGTGCGTGGGCAACACTCTTCCCTCTCGTTGCAATGCATCACCATGATCTTGGGTGTGCGTAGGATTTTTTTTTGAAATTACTACGTTCCCCAACAGTGGCATCGAGCCTGGTTTTATGCGTAGATGTTATATGCGAGTAGAACACAAGTGAGTTGTGGGCGATACAAGTCATCCGCTTACCGGCATGTCATACTTTGGTTGGCGGTATTGTTGGATGAAGCGGCCCGGACCGACATTACGCGTACGCTTACGCGAGACCGGTTCTACCGACGTGCTTTGCACAGAGGTGGCTAGTGGGTGTCAGTTTCTCCAACTTTAGTTGAGCCGAGTGTGGCTACGCCCGGTCCTTGAGAAGGTTAAAACAGCACCAACTTGACAAACTATCGTTGTGGTTTTGATGCGTAGGTAAGAACGGTTCTTGCTAAGCCTGTAGCAGCCACATAAAACTTGCAACAACAAAGTAGAGGATGTCTAACTTGTTTTTGCAGGGCATGTTGTGATGTGATATGGTCAAGACGTGATGCTATATTTTATTGTATGAGATGATCATGTTTTGTAACCGAGTTATCGCAATCTGGCAGGAGCCATATGGTTGTCGCTTTATTGTATGCAATGCAATCGCCTGTAATGCTTTACTTCATCACTAAGCGGTAGCGATAGTCGAGAAGCATAAGATTGGCGAGGCGACAACGATGCTACGACGGAGATCAAGGTGTCGCTACGGTGGCGATGGTGATCACGACGGTGCCGGAGATGGAGATCACAAGCACAAGATGATGATGGCCATATCATATCACTTATATTGATTGCATGTGATGTTTATCCTTTATGCATCTTATCTTGCTTTGATTGACGGTAGCATTTTAAGATGATCTCTCACTAATTATCAAGAAGTGTTCTCCCGAGTATGCACCGTTGCGAAAGTTCTTCGTCTTTGAGACACCACGTGATGATCGGGTGTGATAGGCTCTACGTTCAAATACAACGGGTGCAAAACAGTTGCACACGCAGAATACTCAGGTTTAACTTGACGAGCCTAGCATATACAGATATGGCTCGGAACACAGAGACCGAAAGGTCGAACGTGAATCATATAGTAGATATTGTTGGGGAACGTAGCAGAAATTCAAAATTTTCCTACGTGTCACCAAGATCTATCTATGGAGAAACCAGCAACGAGGGGAAGGAGAGTGCATCTACATACCCTTGTAGATCGCTAAGCGGAAGCGTTCAAGAGAACGGGGTTGAAGGAGTCGTACTCATCGTGATCCAAATCGGAGATCCTAGTGCCGAACGGACGGCACCTCCGCGTTGAACACACGTACAGCCCGGTGACGTCTCCCACGCCTTGATCCAGCAAGGAGAGAGGGAGAGGTTGAGGAAGACTCCGTCCAGCAGCAGACTGTGGCGTGGTGGTGGTGCAGGGCGTGGCAATCCTGCGCAGGCCGCCAAGCACCATGGGAGGAGGAGGAGGAGGAGGCAGGCTGCGCCATGGAGAGGTGAAAACTCATCATTGGCAGCCCCAAAACCCTCAAATATATATAGGGGAGAGGGAGGGCTGCGCCCCACCTAGGGTTCCACCCTAGGGGGCGGCCAGCCAGATCCCATCTGGTGGGGGCGGCCAAGGGGGAGAGGAAACTTGCCCCCAAGCCAGGTGGGTGCGCCCCTCCCCAAACCCTAGGCGCCTTGGGCCCTTGTGGGCGCACCAGCCCACCCGGGCTGGTCCCTCCCACACTTGGCCCATGCAGCCCTCCGGGGCGGGTGGCCCCACTTGGTGGACCCAGGACCCTCCGGTGGTCCCGATGCTATCGATAAAACCCGAAACTTTTCCGGTGACCAAAACAGGACTTCCCATATATAAATCTTTACCTCCGGACCATTCCGGAACTCCTCGTGACATCCGGGATCTTATCCGGGACTCCGAACAACATTCGGTAACCACATACAAACTTCCTTTATAACCCTAGCGTCATCGAACCTTAAGTGTGTAGACCCTACGGGTTCGGGAACCATGCACATGACCAAGGCGTTCTCGGTCAATAACCAACAGCGGGATCTGGATACCCATGTTGGCTCCCACATGTTCCACGATGATCTCATCGGATGAACCACGATGTCAAGGACTCAATCGATCCCGTATACAATTCCCTTTGTCTAGCGGTATTATACTTGCCCGAGATTCGATCGTCGGTATCCCGATACCTTGTTCAATCTCGTTACCGGCAAGTCTCTTTACTCGTTCCGTAACACATCATCCCGTGATCAACCCCTTGGTCACATTGTGCACATTATGATGATGTCCTACCGAGTGGGCCCAGAGATACCTCTCCGTTTAACGGAGTGACAAATCCGATCTCGATTCATGCCAACCCAACAGACACTTTCGGAGATACCTGTAGTGCACCTTTATAGCCACCCGCCACGTTGTGACGTTTGGTACACCCAAAGCATTCCTACGGTATCCGGAGTTGCACAATCTCATGGTCTAAGGAAAGATACTTGACATTAGAAAAGCTTTAGCATACGAACTACGATCTTTGTGCTAGGCTTAGGATTGGGTCTTGTCCATCACATCATTCTCCTAATGATGTGATCCGTTATCAACGACATCCAATGTCCATGGTCGTGAAACCGTAACCATCTATTGATCAACGAGCTAGTCAACTAGAGGCTTACTAGGGACATGGTGTTGTCTATGTACCCACACATGTATCTGAGTTTCCTATCAATACAATTATAGCATGGATAATAAAGGATTATCATGAACAAGGAAATATAATAATAACTAATTTATTATTGCCTCTAGGGCATATTTCCAACAGTCTCCCACTTGCACTAGAGTCAATAATCTAGTTCACATCGCCATGTGATTAACACTCACAGGTCACATCGCCATGTGACCAACATCCAAAGAGTTCTGGGTTTGATCATGTTTTGCTTGTGAGAGAAGTTTTAGTCAACGGGTCTACAACATTCAGATCCGTATGTACTTTGCAAATCTCTAGGTCATATTGTAAATGCTGCTTCTACGCTCCACTTGGAGCTATTCCAAATGGTCGCTCCACTATACGTATCCAGTTTGATACTCAGAGTCATTCGGATAGGTGTTAAAACTTGCATCGTCGTAACCCTTTACGCCGAACTCTTTATCACCTCCATAATCGAGAAACAAGTCCTTATTCCTCTAAGGATAATTTTGACCGCTATCTGGTGATCCACTCTTTGATCACCTTTGTACCCTCTTGCCAGACATGTGGCAAAGCACACATCAGGTGCGGTACTTAGCATAGCATACTGTAGAGCCTACGTCTAAAGCATAGGGGACGACCTTCGTCCTTTCTCTCTTTTCTGCCGTGGTCGAGCTTTAAGTCTTAACTTCGTACCTTACAACTCAGGCAAGAACTCCTTCTTTGACTGATCCATTTTGAACACTTACAAGATCATGTCAAGGTACATGCTCATTTGAAAGTATTATTAAGCATTTTGATCTATCCTTATAGATCTCGATGCTCAATGTTCAAGTAGCTTAATCCAGGTTTTCTATTGAAAAACATCTTTCAAATAACCCTATATGCTTTCCAGAAATTCTACATCATTTCTGATCATCAATATGTCAACAACATATACTCATCAGAAATTCTATAGTGCTCCCACTCACTCCTTTGGAAATACAAGTTTCTCATAAACTTTGTATAAACCCAAAATCTTTGATCATCTCATCAAAGTGCACATTCCAACTCCGAGATGCTTACCGGTCCCTTAGAAGGATCGTTGGAGCCAGCATACCTTTTAGCATCCTTAGGATCGACAAAACTTTTCGATTGTATCACATACAACCTTTCCTTACGAAAACTGGTGAGGAAACTCGTTTTGACATCCATCTGCCAGATTTCATAAATGTAGCTAATGCTAACATGATTCCGACAGACTTAAGCATCGCTACGGATGAGAAAATCTCATCGTAGTCAACTCCTTGAACTTGTGAAAAACTCTTCGCCACAAGTCGAGCTTCATAGACGGTGACATTACCGTCCACGTCCGTCTTCTTCTTAAAGATCCATTTATCTCAATGGCTTGCCGATCATCGGGCAAGTCCACCAAAGTCCATGCTTTGTTCTTATACATGGATCCTATCTCGGATTTCATGGCTTCTAACCATTTGTCGGAATATGAGCCCACCATCGCTTCCCCATAGCTCGTAGGTTTATTGTTGTCTAGCAACATGAACTTCAAGACAAGATTACTGTATCACTCTGAAGTAGTACGCATCCTTGTCCCCTTACGAGGTACTGTAGTGACTTGATCCAAAACTTCATGATCACTATCATAAGCTTCTACTTCAATTGGTGTAGGCGCCACGGAACAACTTCCGTGCCTCGCTACACACTTGTTGAAGTGACGGTTCAATAACCTCATCAAGTCTCCACCATCCTCCCACTCAATTCTTTCGAGAGAAACTTTTCCTCGAGAAAGGACCCGTTTCTAGAAACAATTACTTTTGCTTCCGGATCTGAGATAGGAGGTATACCCAACCATTTTGGGTATCCTATGAAGATGTATTTATCCGTTTTGGGTTCGAGCTTATCATGATGAAACCTTTTCACATAAGCTTCGCAGCCCCAAACTTTTAAGAAACGACAACTTAGGTTTCTCCAAACCATAGTTCAAATGGTGTCGTCTCAACGGAATTACGTGGTGCCCTATTAAAGTGAGTGCGGTTGTCTCTAATGCCTAACCCATGAATGATAGTGGTAATTCGATAAGAGACATCATGGTACACACCATATCTAATAGGGTGCAACTATGATGTTTGGACACACCATCACACTATGGTGTTCCAGGCTGTATTAATTGTGAAACAATTTCCACAATGTCTTAATAGCGTGCCAAAGCTCGCAACTCAGATACTCATCTCTATGATCATATCATAGACATTTTATCCTCTTGTCACGATGATCTTTAACTTCACTCTGAAATTACTTGAACCATTCAATAATTCAGACTTGTGTTTCATCAAGTAAATACACTCAATATCTACTTAAATCATCATTAAGTAAGAACATAACGATATTCTTTGCATGCCTCAAAGACTCATTGGACTGCACACATCAAAATGTGTTACTTCAACAAGTTGCTATCTTGTTCCATCTTATCAAACCGAGGCTTTTAGGTCATCTTGCCCATGTGGTATGATTTGCATATCTCAAGTGATTCAAAATCAAGTGAGTCCAAACGATCCATCTGCATGGAGTTTCATCATGCGATACACCAATAGACATGGTTTGCATGTCTCAAACTTTTCAAAAACGAGTGAGTCCAAAGATCCATCAACATGGAGCTTCTTCATGCGTTTTATACCAATATGACTTACATGGCAGTGCCACAAGTAAGTGGTACTATCATTACTATCTTATACCTTTGGCATGAAAATGTGTATCACTACGATCGAGATTCAATAAACCATTCATTTAGGTGCAAGACAATCGAAGGTATTATTCAAATAAAATAGAGTAACCATTATTCTCCTTAAATGAATAACCGTGTTGCAATAGACATAATCCAATCATGTCTATGCTCAACGCAAACACCAAATGACAATTATTCTGGTTTAATACTAATCTTGATGGTAGAGGGAGCGTGCGAAGTTTGATCACATCAAACTTGGAAACACTTCCAACACATATCGTCGGCTCACCTTTAGCTAGTCTCCGTTTATTCCGTAGCTTTTATTTCGAGTTACTAACACTTAGCAACCGAACCGGTATCTAATACCCTGGTGCTACTAGGAGTACTAGTAAAGTACACATTAACATAATGTATATCCAATATACTTCTATCGACCTTGCCAGCCTTCTCATCTAACAAGTATCTAGGGTGGTTCCGCTTCTGTGTCCGTTCCTCTCATTACAGAAGCACTTAGTCTCGGGTTTGGGTTCAACCTTGGGTTTCTTCACTAGAGCAGCAACTGTTTTGCCGTTTCATGAAGTATCCCTTGTTGCCCTTGCCCTTCTTGAAACTAGTGGTTTTACCAACCATCAACAATTGATGCTCCTACTTGACTTCTACTTTCGCGGTGTCAAACATCGCGAACACTTCAAGGATCATCATATCTATCCCTTATATGTTATAGTTAATCACGAAGCTCTAGTAGCTTGGTTGCAATGTCTTTGGAGAAACATCACTATCTCATCTGGAAGATTAACTCCCACTCGATTCAAGTGATTGTTGTACCCAGACAATCTGAATACAAGCTCAACGATTGAGATCTTCTCCCTTAGTTTGTAGGCTAGAAAACTCGTCGGAGGTCTCATACCTCTTGACATGGGCACGAGCCTGAAATCCCAATTTCATCCCTCAGAACATCTCATATGTTCCACGACGTTTCAAAAACGTCTTTGGTGCCTCAATTCTAAGCCGTTTAACATTACAGAACTATCACGTAGTCATCAAAATGTGTGTCGATGTTCGCAACATCCACGCACCACGCTCGAGGTCCAGACACCGAGCGGTGCATTAAGGACATAAGCTTTCTCGACCGCATAATTGCTATCGTCAACTTTCAACTATATTTTCTCTAGGAACATATCTAAACAGTAGAACTAAAGCGCGAGCTATGACATAATTTGCAAAAGGCTTTTGACTATGTTCGGGATAATTAAGTTCATCTCATGAACTCCCACTCAGATAGACATCCCTCCAGTCATCTAAGTGATTACATGATCCGAGTCAACTAGGCCGTGTCCGATCATCACGTGAGACGGACTAGTCATCATTGGTGAACATCTTCATGTTGATCGTATCCACCATACGACTCATGCTCGACCTTTCGGTCTCTTGTGTTCCGAGGCCATGTCTGTACATGCTAGGCTCGTCAAGTTAACCTAAGTGTTTCGCGTGTGTAAATCTGGCTTACACTCGTTGTATGTGAACGTAAGAATCTATCACACCCGATCATCACGTGGTGCTTCGAAACGATGAACTTTCGCAACATTGCACGTTAGGGGAACACTTTCTTGAAATTTTAATGAGGGATCATCTTATTTACTACCGTTGTTCTAAGCAAATAAGATGCATAAATATGATAAACATCACATGCAATCAAATAGTGACATGATATGGCCAATACCATTTTGCTCCTTTTGATCTCCATCTTCGGGGCTCCATGATCATCATCGTCACCGGCATGACACCATGATCTCCATCATCATGATCTCCATCATCGTGTCTCCATGAAGTTGTCTCGCCAACTTATTACTTCTACTACTATGGCTACCGGTTAGCAATAAAGTAAAGTAATTACATGGCGTTTGTTCAATGACACGCAGGTCATACAATAAATTAAGACAACTCCTATGGCTCCTGCCGGTTGTCATACTCATCGACATGCAAGTCGTGATTCCTATTACAAGAACATGATCAATCTCATACATCACATGTCATTCATCACATTCTTCTTGGCCATATCACATCACATAGCATACCCTGCATAAACAAGTTAGACGTCCTCTAATTGTTGTTGCATGTTTTACGTGGCTGCTATGGGTTTCTAGCAAGAACGTTTCTTACCTACGCAAAACCACAACGTGATATGCCAATTGCTATTTACCCTTCATAAGGACCCTTTTCATCGAATCCGTTCCGACTAAAGTGGGAGAGACTAGCACCCGCTAGCCACCTTATGCACCAAGTGCATGTCATCGGTGGAACTCGTCTCACGTAAGTGTACGTGTAAGGTCGGTCCGGGCCGCTTCATCCCACAATACCGTCCAAACAAGATTGGACTAGTAACGGTAAGCATATTGAACATCATCAACGCCCACAACTACTTTGTGTTCTACTCGTGCAAAGAATCTACGCAATAGACCTAGCGCATGATGCCATTTGTTGGGGAACGTAGCAGAAATTCAAAATTTTCCTACGTGTCACCAAGATCTATCTATGGAGAAACCAGCAACGAGGGGAAGGAGAGTGCATCTACATACCCTTGTAGATCGCTAAGCGGAAGCGTTCTAGAGAACGGGGTTGAAGGAGTCGACTCACCGTGATCCAAATCACGGAGATCCTAGTGCCGAACGGACGGCACCTCGCGCTCAACACACTACAGCCGGTGACGCCTCCCACGCCTTGATCCAGCAAGGAGAGAGGGAGAGGTTTAGGAAGACTCCATCCAGCAGCAGCACAACGGCGTGGTGGTGGTGGAGGAGCGTGGCAATCTGCAGGCTTTGCCAAGCACCATGGGAGAGGAGGAGGAGGAGGGGCTGCGCCATGGAGAGGTGAAACTCATCTGTTGGCAGCCCCAAAACCCTCAAATATATATAGGGGAGAGGGAGGGCTGCGCCCCACCTAGGGTTCCACCCTAGGGCGGCGGCCAGCCAGATCCCATCTGGTGGGGCGGCCAAGGGGAGAGGAAACTTGGCCCCAAGCCAGGTGGGTGCGCCTCCCAAACCCTAGGCGCCTTGGGCCCTTGGGGGGGCGACCAGCCCACCAGGGCTGGTCCCTCCCACACTTGGCCCATGCAGCCCTCCGGGGCGGTGGCCCCACTTGGTGGACCCGGGACCCTCCCGGTGGTCCCAGACGTTACCGATAAAACCCAAACTTTTAGGTGACCAAAACAGGACTTCCCATATATAAATCTTTACCTCCGACCATTCCGGAACTCCTCGTGACGTCCGGATCTTATCCGGACTCGAACAACATTCGGTAACCACATACAAACTTCCTTTATAACCCTAGCGCCATCGAACCTTATGTGTAGACCCTACGGGTTCGGGAACCATGCGCACATGACCGAGACGTTCTCCGGTCAATAACCAACAGCGGGATCTGGATACCCATGTTGGATCCCACATGTTCCACGATGATCTTATCGGATGAACCACGATGTCAAGGACTCAATCGATCCCGTATACAATTCCCTTTGTCTAGCGGTATTATACTTGCCGAGATTCGATCGTCGGTATCCCGATACCTTGTTCAATCTCGTTACGGCAAGTCTCTTTACTCGTTCCGTAACACATCATCCCGTGATCAACCCCTTGGTCACATTGTGCACATTATGATGATGTCCTACCGAGTGGGCCCAGAGATACCTCTCCGTTACACGGAGTGACAAATCCAGCCTCGATTCATGCCAACCCAACAGACACTTTCGGAGATACCGTAGTGCACCTTTATAGCCACCCGATTCGTTGTGACGTTTGGTACACCCAAGGCATTCCTACGGATCCGGAGTTGCACAATCTCATGGTCTAAGGAAAAGATACTTGACATTAGAAAAGCTTTAGCATACGAACTACGATCTTTGTGCTAGGCTTAGGATTTGGTCTTGTCCATCACATCATTCTCCTAATGATGTGATCCCGTTATCAACGACATCCAATGTCCATGGTCAGGAAACCGTAACCATCTATTGATCAACGAGCTAGTCAACTAGAGGCTTACTAGGGACATGGTGTTGTCTATGTACCCACACATGTATCTGAGTTTCCTATCAATACAATTATAGCATGGATAATAAAGGATTATCATGAACAAGGAAATATAATAATAACTAATTTATTATTGCCTCTAGGGCATATTTCCAACAGATATGATCAACATAGTGATGTTCACCATTGAAGCTACTCCATCTCACGTGATGATCAGACATGGTTTAGTTGATTTGGGTCATGTGATCACTTAGATGACTAGAGAGATGTCTGTCTAAGTGGGAGTTCTTAAGTAATATGATTAACTGAACTTAAATTTATCATGAACTTAGTACCTGATAATATTTTGCTTGTCTATGTTTGTTGTAGATAGATGGCTTGTGCTGTTGTTCCGTTGAATTTTAATGCGTTCCTTGAGAAAGCTAAGTTGAAAGATGATGGTAGCAATTATACAGACTAGGTCCGTAACTTGAGGATTATCCTCATTGTTGCACAGAAGAATTACGTCCTGGAAGCACCGCTGGGTGCCAGGCCTGCTGCAGATGCAACCGACGATGTTAAGAACGTCTGGCAGAGCAAAGCTGATGACTACTCGATAGTTCAGTGTGCCATGCTTTACGGCTTAGAACCGGGTCTTCAACGACGTTTTGAACGTCATGGAGCATATGAGATGTTTCAAGAGTTGAAGTTAATATTTCAAGCAAATGCCCGGATTGAGAGATATGAAGTCTCCAATAAGTTCTATAGTCAGAAGATGGAGGAGAATAGTTCTGTCGGTGAACATATACTCAAAATGTCGGTATAATAATCACTTGATTCAACTGGGAGTTAATCTTCCGATGATAGTGTCATTGATGTAATTCTTCAATCATCGCCACCAAGCTACAAGAGCTTCATGATGAACTGTAATATGCAAGGGATGGACAAGACTATTCCCGAGCTCTTCGCAATGCTAAAGGCTGCAGAGGTAGAAATAAAAAAGGAGCATCAAGTGTTGATGGTCAATAAGACCACCAGTTTCAAGTGTTGATTCAACTGGGAGTTAATCTTCCTGATGATAGTGTCAATAGGAGCTCTACAGGTGTCTCCAAAGGTACATGTTGAGTTGGCGTATTTCGAGATTAGGTTTTGTCACTCCGATTGTCGGAGAGGTATCTCTGGGCCCTCTCGGTAATGCACATCACTATAAGCCTTGCAAGCAATGTAGCTAATGAGTTAGTTACGGAATGATGCATTACGTAACGAGTAAAGAGACTTGCCAGTAACGATATTGAACTAGGTATTGAGATACCGACGATCGAATCTCGGGCAAGTAACATACCGATGACAAAGGGAACAACGTATGTTGTTATGCGGTTTGACCGATAAAGATCTTCGTAGAATATGTAGGAGCTAATATGAGCATCCAGGTTCCGCTATTGGTTATTGACCGGAAACAGTTCTTGGTCATGTCTACATAGTTCTCGAACCCGTAGGGTCCGCATGCTTAAGGTTTCGATGACAGTTATATTATGAGTTTATGAGTTTTGATGTATCGAAGTTTGTTCGGAGTCCCGGATGTGATTACGGACATGACGAGGAGTCTCGAAATGGTCGAGACATGAAGAATGATATATTGGAAGCCTATATTTGGATATCGGAAGTGTTCCGGGTGAAATCGGGATTTTACCGGAGTACCGGAGGTTACGGAACCCCGGGGCTTAATGGGCCTGCATGGGCCCTAGTGGAGAGGAAGAGAGGAGGCAAGGGCTGGGCCGGCGCCTCCCCCTAGTCCGAATAGGACAGGAGAGGGGCGCCGCCCCTTCCTTCCTCTCTCCTCCTCCTTCCCCTTCTCCTATTCCAACTAGGAAGAAGGAGTCCTACTCCGGTGGGAGTAGGACTCCCCTTGGCGCGCCCTCCTAGGCCGGCCGCCCCTCCCCTTGGCTCCTTTATATACGGGGGCAGGGGGGCACCTCTAGACACAACAATTGATCTCTTGATCTCTTAGCCGTGTGCGGTGCCCCCCTCCACCATAGTCCTCGATAATATTGTAGCAGTGCTTAGGCGAAGCCCTGCGACAGTAGAACATCAAGATCGTCACCACGCCGTCAGGTCGACGGAACTCTTCCCCGACATTCTGCTGGATCGGAGTCCGGGGATCGTCATCGAGCTGAACGTGTGCTAGAACTCGGAGGTGTCGTAGTTTCAGTGCTTGATTGGTCGGGCCGTGAAGACGTATGACTACATCAACCGCGTTGTTCTAACGCTTCCGCTTTCGGTCTACGAGGGTACGTGGACAACACTCTTCCCTCTCGTTGCTATGCATCACCATGATCTTGCGTGTGCGTATGAATTTTTTTGAAATTACTATGTTCCCCAACAGTCCATGGGAGCTCCAATACACCTACAAAGACAACAACCCCAAGTAAAAACTACTAAAAACTAAATATTACTCAGTGACCTCAATAAAAATGCACAGAAAATAGAATGTATGCAAAATGGACATGAAAATGGCTAGATGGATATGATACGAGGGATTTTGATGTGAAAATGTGCGACAAATGAGCTCTAAACCATGACACAAAATCCACCCATCGGATGTCACTTCATGATGAATCATGGAAAAAGACTACCATGCATTAAAAAATTCCACATCAATATTCAAACATGCATGAGTAATTTCACCCTAATACGCTATTTATATTTAATAAATATTTTAAAATTATATAATAGTCAAACACAAAAAAATATGTATTTTTAGTTTTAATTATCATATTATTACTCCAAATATGCATGTTCCATACAACAAAATCTCATTAAACTATATTGTGAAACATTCAGGCGACAATCATGAGGGTGTTATCTAGTACTAATAGATTAGGCCAACTTTGTTGGTCTATCTTTAGTATAGAATTTGAAAGATTAAAATAAAAAGATGGTCTAATTTTGGAGGACAAAGAAAACTCTTTCAATTAAAAGTGTATCAGAATTATTCCCCTTATTCGATTTCAATAGCAGAGGGGAATGCTTTGTCGAAGAAATTAAGAAAAATAAAATAGCATACAACAAAATAGATAGCGGTACACCAAATAATCTAAGGAGTTTGACGAGATGAATTGCACAAAACAACCAAAATTTCCATAAGAGAATGATGATTAATGGAGGCACACACAGAAACCAGTATGGATTATTTATGAGCTCCATGGCGGTGCCACCGCGAGTGATCTTCAGGTACCAACTGAAGCAGTGGCGGGAGATCGTAGCACAAGCAGAGCCAATTGGAATAAATAGGGGTGGCATGTAAAATTGGCCATATGGGTCATGCTTCGTGGACCGGCCCATGGGCATGGATTCTCGGCCACGCACCGAACATGTCACATGAACAAAAGGGTTGGGTCGGCTTTCAGCTCGCCATGGGACAAGGCCAATCCTCGAGGTCAGGGCTTTTTTTTAGGAAAATAGCCTGACTTTATTACTCAGTCCCAATATGCATGGAATTACAAGGACATCGTGGGGTGTACCCAACCAAGTATATTTTCCTGCCGGAAGAAGAGTCCCTTGCCTAGCTATTTTATGAGCTTCATAGTTGTTAGCTCGAAACTCATGAACGAAATTACATGAAGCAAAAGAAAGTTTCCTCTAATTAATCTCTCTAATAATCCCTTCATGCGATCCACCAGCCCCCTCCCGGATGCCTTTGATCACCTCTTGACAATCTGATGCTATGTTGAGGTGATGCAGACCAAGATCCTCTGCCAATGAAAGCGCTTCCCGGCATGCCAAAGCTTCAAGTGTCGCTGGGTCCAGTAAACCATGGACTACCAAAACCAAAGAACCCATGTATGTGCCATCCCTATCTCTGCAAATAGCAAAAGTAGTTCCTCTGTTGTGACGATTGTTAACCCCTGCATTAACATTGAATTTCACAAATCCGATGGGAGGCGGAATCCAAGCTTTCCTCCTTTGTACTCTTGCTGCTGGAGACTGCTCCTTATCATCCTTTAGTTGGTCCAGTTCTGAAATAAACCTGTTTACAAAAAGATGTGTTGATAGCGGACTCTGATGGATCCCCTCGTGAATAAGTTTCCTTCTTGATGTCCAGATTGCCCACATCATCACAGTGAGTCTAGTGAGTTCTTCATGAGATAGTACTTCCATCATGGCGAACAGCCAGCTCCGAGCCGACGGCTCAGTAGTGGCGGTCAGGTGTTCCAGCAACAATGGATCGACTAGTGCCCACACACAACATGTCGTCGTGCACTCAATCAAGCTATGTCTCCATGAGTCTTGCATGTCGCACACACTACAGGAGTCAATAGTCGTCATGTTTCTTTTTTTCGTATATCCTCTGTAGGGATGGAGTGGCGAGCTAACCTCCACAAAAACATCTTCAACTTAGCTGGAACCACGACATTCCAAATGGTGCTCCATGATTTTCTGCCTGCTGTAGAGTTGGACGAACCCGAGCGTTCCTCCAGCCAATCCTCCCTCCCGCACTTTGTATTAATGATCATTTTATATGCCGACCGAATAGTGAATCGGCCTGCTCTCTCAAAGTTCCAAGACAAAAAATCTTCTATATTACGAGTGCAAATAGGGAATTTGCATGATTGTTGCCGCATCATAGGCTAAGAACACCTGGCCAATCAGTTCCTCATTCCATCTAGCTTCTGGTCCATAAATTAGCTCACTTGCCAGCTTGGGGGGATCGTCTACTAGTGAAACGATCGGGCGCATATTTTCCGGCCTAGGAATCCAATTCATGTTCCAGATTTCCGTAGTATTTTCGTTCCCTATCCTTCTGACGAGGCCCTGTTTCATAATGTCCCGTCCATCCAGCAAGTACCTCCATATTTGAGAAGGGTGTGAACCAATCTCGGCATGCATGAACTCAGAGTTAGGAAAATAAACAGCCTTCAAGATCCTTCCACTTAAGGAATCAGGGTTGTCAAGTATTCGCCACGCTTGCTTCACTAAGAGGGCAAGGTTACAAATTTCGAAATCTCTAATTCCCAATCTTCCCATATATTTAGGCATGCACATAGTATCCCATGATACCCAATATGGCTTCCGCTGTCCGCTTTTGCTTCCCCACCAAAACGCTTTGATCATGGATGTCAAATGCTCACACAAGCCCCTTGGCAGTTTGAAACATGACATAGAAAAGATAGGCACCACTTGACATCCATCCTTGAATTTTATTCCAGAGCCTCTCCTTCAAATATTTAAAAGCATCATTTTTTGACACTCCCACATCAGCTCGCATTCCCAGATACTTCTCATTCAACTGTTCATTAGGAACTTCCAAAATATTCTTAATTTCTTCCCTTGTCAACTCAGGGCATCCCTTGCTGAAAAAATAGATGATTTATCTTTATTTATAGTTGCTCTGAAGCAGCGACATAGATTTCCAACAGACTAGATACTTCTTTCGCACCCTCTCTGGTTGCTTTAAAAAACGGCAGGCTGTCGTCCGCAAACAACAAGTGATTCACCGGCGGAGCCGATGCAACAACTTGAATGCCGCCCAGGGACGACTGAACTCTAGATTTTAAAAGGCACGAAAGGCCCTCTGTTGCAAGCAAAAAAAGATATGGCAAAATAGGATCACCCTGACGGATACCTCTTAATGGTTTAAACTCCTCAAGCCTCTTCCCGTTAAACAACACTGAGAAGGACACTGATCTGACCATGCCCATAATAATTTTCACCCAACTCTCCTGGAAGCCCAGTTTGAGCACGATAGCCTCCAGATAATTCCACTCCATCCAATCATAAGATTTCATCATGTCAAGCTTAAGTGCCACAGACCTGTACTTCTGTGCTTTATTCTTTTTCATAAAATGTAAGCACTCATAAGCTGCAATAATGTTACCCGTGATCAATCTTTCAGGCACAAAGGCAGACTGCTCCTCAAAAGGTCAGGGCTTAATGCCGGACACGACACCACCCTTTCAATTGTGGGGCCCTTTTAGGGCTGTTTTGGTCTTTTAAATTTTTGTAAGGCTGTTTCGGCCTAGCTGTTTTCGGCCTTTTTAACGCGGGCTGCCCGTAGCCGTGTCGTGTCGGGCCAGTGCTATTAACTCACGTGTCAGGCCGATCCTCAAAGCCAGGCCTTGGGCTAGCACAGGCCGGACGGGCCGGGCTGGTTTGGTGGCATGTCATGGCCCCTAAGGGCGAGATATTACGGCCCAACAAACACGGCATCTCCTCTTTCCCACTGAACCCTCCGCACGTGGCACTGCTTTTTTATCCACACATGGCGGCGACCTCGCCAGCGCCGATGAGGGCCGTCGCCGCCGCGTTTACCCCGCCTCCGTTATCTCAGAGGATCACCCGTATCTCTACCGTGTCTGCCGTCCGTCTTCACCAATGCCGCGCAGCTCACCGGTGGCGCCCTGCACAGTGCCGCGGGAAGCCGGCCATCAGTGGCGTGGTCGAGGACGACGAGGAGGACACTTCGCGGGAGGCTTTAAATCCTGAGGAAAAAGAGGAGGAGTCTGCGGGCGCGGGGAGCTGGGGGCTGGGGTGGTTCAGGCTTGATGAGGTTGGGATGGACATCCTGGGCATCGCCGTGCCCGCCGTGCTTGCACTCGCCGCCGACCCCGTCACTGCGCTCGTTGACACCGCCTTCGTCGGACATATCGGTAACTAAATCACCTGGCTTCCTCACGTCTTTTTCACAAGCCTGCCTTCCGATGTGAGCTCAAATGATTGAGTAATTTCATGTATATATATATTGAAAATGGCAAACTACTTCATGATAAGATTCAGTGCAGAATTCAGTAGAGAGGCTCAGATGTGCATACTTGCTTTTCATGTTTTGTTGATGAGATTTTGTACATCAATTTCATGATCTTTAATTCCTGTTGCCAGGCTCGGTTGAACTTGCTGCCGTTGGTGTATCCATATCTGTTTTCAACCTGGTGTCCAAGCTGTTTAATGTGCCACTGCTTAATGTCACCACATCGTTTGTTGCTGAGCAGCAAGCAGTGGATGCCAAGTATAGCAGCGTAGGAGAAAGTAAGCAAGTTTGAAGTTTTATTCATCTAGCTAGAATCAGCAATTTTGTTTGCGTTACACTGATTACTATTTAGTTCTCACCTAGGAGATGAAGTGTCGAGTATCCGAGAGCAGGCGAGTGAAAAAAGGAAGTTTCTCCCAGCGGTGTCAACATCCTTGGCTTTAGCTGCTGGAATCGGGTTGATGGAAATGGTGGCACTTATTGTTGGATCTGGCACACTAATGGACATCGTTGGTATACCTGTCGTACGTAAGACTAATTTATTGTTGTACATAGATTTCTTGGATCTAGAGTTGTTAAGGTGTGGTACCTGGATGTATAATTGCGAATTGAGTATTATCTTGTGTTTGTGATTCCTAATGCATACCTAAAATGTGAAAATTATTTCTTGGACCTCTGTTTCTTGTTTTCTAAGTCACATGTTTGACTGCTAATTTTGGAGCAAGATAAAGTAGCCTTTACTCATCCTGGGTAGATGAGACTGGATAAGAATGATATTATGCCATTTGGACAGATGATTTTATGGTACTACCAAAATATGGGTGTCTACTTGCTATAATAAATAAATATTTGGATATTGTCTTATCTTAAACTTGACTGCCAAGTGCCAAGTATCATTGAGCGGAAACCATTTTCCTAGCATTATCACCGAAACTTACCAAGTTGATAGCCCAGTAGGTGTTAGTCTGTTAGTTAGCCCAACAGCAAAATTGACCGGCTTGATTTTGCCTGCGACACCAGCTTTATTTGTCTATTCATTTTATTTGTTAAATTAAGGTTATGTAAGCATGGAAATATTGTACAACATCTGTAACTAGTTCTTAGTGATTCCAGCTCAAACATAACTTCTGCTATTAAAAAACCAACACAGGATTCATCGATGCGAGCACCGGCAGAACAGTTTCTTACTTTAAGGGCATATGGTGCTCCGCCAGTCGTAGTAGCACTTGCAGCACAAGGTGCATTTCGGGGTTTCATGGATACAAAGACACCTTTGTATGCTGTGGGTAAGATTATGCAAACAGATCTTTGTTGTTACATCTGGCTTCCTGGTTAAGGTGCCATATGTTATTGACTTGAAATATTGCAGTAAGAAACTAATTGTGTGGATCTATGATGCATGCAGTTGCTGGCAACCTAGTAAATGCAATACTGGATGCCATATTTATCTTCCCACTTGGTCTAGGTGTAAGTGGCGCTGCATTGGCAACTCTAACTTCTGAGTATGTTGAAGCCATTATGAGATCTTTTACTTTTTTTTTGCTTCGTCCTGTTATTATCAATATTTATAGACTGCGTAAACTATTTGCATTCATCTGCATTTGTTCAGGTACTTGGCGGCAATCATCCTCCTATGGAAGCTGAATAACGAACTAGTCCTGTTTTCATGGAATGTCATTGGCGGTGACATCATCCGCTACCTGAAATCTGGTTGGCCAATATCCCTCATGTTCATTTCCTAAGACTTCACAAAATAGTGTTTTCTTGTGAGATTTTTTTGGTCTATACAGAAAGACAAAAGGATATTCATGAATTCAATTCCGCTTAGTAATCACTCAATTAAGCATCCCTTAAATGTTGCTGCAACATACCTATATGATAGCCACTCTAACTTTAGTGTTTTTCTAGGTGCTTTGCTAATTGCCAGGACCATCGCAGTAATCCTTCCATTATGGCTGTCGACATCCCTCGCCGCAAGACAAGGGCCTGTTCCAATGGCTGGCTATGAGATAAGCTTGCAAGTCTGGCTAACAATTTCTCTACTTAATGATGCACTGGCTCTTGCTGGTCAGGTCTGTACATTTACAGGGACAGGCATTTAATCTCTAAGTCGATCTCTTCCTATGTATCTGAAGTATCTATAACTTAATGCAGGCTCTGCTTGCGAGTGAATATGCGAAAGGGAACTACAAGCAGGCCCGCTTGGTTTTGTACAGGGTTCTGCAGGTTAAGAAGATATTATATTCACTCAGAATTGCTTGTTAAGTTTCTCCTCTTCCTTGGTGTTAATCAACAGTCATATGCTGACGATGCATCTATTTTCCTGCAGATTGGAGGTGTCACTGGTCTTGCACTTGCTGCAACCTTGTTCCTTGGGTTTGGATATTTGACCTTGCTGTTTACAGATGATCCAGCAGTTCTAGATGTTGCGCAGTCTGGAGTCTGGGTAAGGAGAATTATAAGAAGTCAATACTTTGTTTCTCAAGTCACAATGATCTTATATTCACTGAAAGAATGTGGAATTATTGCAGTTTGTCACTATTACTCAGCCGATAAATGCTATTGCTTTTGTGTTCGATGGGCTCTACTACGGTGTTTCTGACTTCGGCTATGCCGCATACTCTACGGTGCTGTTTCTATCCCCACTACTGGTGTTACTAGTTATAACTCAAACGTTTTCATCCTAACGATGTCGATATATGCCCATTTTAGCTTTTCGCGGGGGTCGTCGCCTCAGCCTTCCTCCTTGTCGTTGCTCCCAACTTTGGTCTTGGTGGTGTATGGGCTGGTCTTACTCTCTTTATGGGTCTGCGAGCAGTTGCCGGGTTCTGGAGGTAATTCCCTGCTCTTGTTTTGGTAGGAATTGTTTTAAGATCATGGCACTTGCATGGCTTTGTTAGAAATCAAGTTCAAGACTTAGATTAGAATGAAAAGAATGATCCTTATTCTGGAAAAGAAAATCTGTCAGTGGCTTGAGCGAATCCTTCTGATTTTTCAGGTTAGGGATCAAAGGTGGACCATGGGAAATAGTCTGGTCAAAGACTGATTAATATACCGAGAATACATAGGAAGCATTTTGAGGCAATCACAGCGCAACATTTTAAGGTCATAGTCATAGTGCATGACCGTGGATGTTGAATGGTTCGATCTCAAACAGCGCAACATTTTAAGGTAATCGCACAAGCATCAGCAGAAGGAAGAAAACCTAGGCGGATGGCAAGTGAGGTCACAGTCATTTGTAACACAAGAAGAGGGACTGTTTTATCTCAAAAGGAAAAGAGACGAAGAGGGACTGCTTCTGCAGTAGGACAGACGAGAGGCTGCAGAAGGTGGGTAGGTGTTCCCTCTTGCTGTGTCTGCTGCAGGATATTGTTTCACCCTTCAACTGTAAAAGGAAGCTGTGTACAGAAGTACTCCCTCCGTCCCATAATGTAAGACGTTTTTTGACACTACACTAGAGTCAAAAAACGTCTTACATTATGGTGGGAAGGAGGGAGTACTAGATACACAAAGGCCTCCCATGTATTTTTCTTCCTTTCTGCCGTGTAGGAGTGAATTTGCCATATTTTCTTCATATGTGCAAGTGCACAGATGATGCAGTAGTGGTCATTCTCTGTCATTACTCTTGAGTATGTACTATTTCAAGTAATATGATTTCGTTTGGAGCTTCCAGAGAACCACTTATTATTTAGAGTGGACGTCCACATCTTTTCCTAGGTTTTCTTTTCAGGAAGATGATATTTTCTCTGTGTTACTTATTACTCCCTCCGTTCCGAAATAATTGTCTTTCTAGAGATTTCAACAAGTGACTACATACGGAGCAAAATGAGTGAATCTACACTCTAAAACATGTCTACGTACATCCGTATGTTGTAGTCCATTTGAGATGGCTAGAAAGACAATTACTCCCTCCGTTCCTAAATACTTGTCTTTCTAGAGATTTCAACAAGTGACTACATACGGAGCAAAATGAGTGAATCTACACTCTAAAACATGTCTACATACATCCATATGTTGTAGTCCATTTGAGATGGCTAGAAAAACAACTATTTGGGAACGGAGGGAGTATTTTCCTAGCTTTTTTTTACTACTGAAATCCCTATTGCAATTGCTTAGGTGCTGGTTGGTACCAGCAAACCTCACTACCCTGACACAGGAATATGTTAAAAATATGTAGGATGAATGTGGTTTGTATTTAGAGAGAAGGGGTATCTAATAACATTACAAAGAAGGTAACTGAGCAAGGTCTGCACTCGTTGCTTTGCTTTCGTTTAGAACCCCCCTCTCTCTTTTCTGGGATGTTCGTCATAACTGGCAGAGTGCGAGTGCGTTGCTACAGCAATGGCTGGTCAACCTTGTACTCAGTTCATTAGCATACTGCAAAAAAAAAAGTGTCACAAGACAAATAAATAGCTCAACCAAATGGGCAATTTATTTGCGAGAGCTCGGTGATGGAAGAGGTGTTGGAGTCATACTCCCTCTACCTCGTAATGACAGAGGGAGTAATTGGTTTCTTCTGATTCTTTGCAGTAATAATAGTACTAGTAGTAGGGGGCACACCATTTTGTCCGAGCTGATACCTTGCTTGTTAAAGCGATGCTCCGAGGTAAATTGGCTTGCTTGCGTCTTCAGCTATTCACATGTACTCCCTCTTCACCAAAATACTTGTCATTGGGGAAAACTAGTACAAATCCCCAGCAACAAGTATTGTGGTACAGAGGGCTTTTTGAGTACTATCTTCGGTTTTTTAGTCCGCGTATTAGTTTTAGTCAAAGTCAATCTTTGTAAACTTTGACAAAGTTTATACATAAAAATATTAACGTATATACTCCCTCCGTTCGGGATTACTTGTTTCGGAAATGGATGTATCTAGAACTAAAATACGTCTAGATACATCCATTTCTGCGACAAGTAATTCCGAACGGAGGGAGTAATAACAAATCAATACCATTAGATTCATTATTGAATGTACTTTCACATCATATAGATAAATACGGTAAATATTTATATTGTTTTCTATAAACTTGGTCAAACTTTACGAAATTTGACTTCAATGAAACCTAATATGCAGAGTAAATAAAAACAGATGCAGAGTAAATAAAAACAAAGGGAGTATATCATTCTTTTTCTGCCGTGAGTATAGTATATCATATGAACTAGTTTTTTCGTAAACCAAAGAAAAATAGATCAAATCATCTCTTGAAAGGCAAGCCAAAAGTGTGCATGATTTTTCCTTGACTTAATAAGAATCAACCGGAAGAAACATGTAAAGGAATGAATGACCGTAATTTCGGCAAAGCTACTTATGAAAATGGTGTATGAAGTCATGCCATCATGTTGTAGCTCGGTTATGAAGCTTTCTTGGTAATTGATTATTCTTGCTACCCTATTTCAACAGAAATACCGGACACACTTTTGTTACAGGCTTATTTCAGTGCCTTTGGCAATTGGAGCCGAGTGCTGGGATTGCTTCTACCCCGGAATCAAAGTTGTCCCGCAAAAAAAAAAGTCAAGCTGCCTCCACCACGTTTCATTCACCATTACCAGGCACCATGTTCCAACTGAAAATCTCAGCAAAAAAAAAAAAAAGTTCCAACTGAAAAAGAAAGTTCTCACCGTGAGTTTTCGGTTTGGTAGGCCCATTCGACACATCAGGTGGGTTCTTTATAATGTTTGCAAGCTTCACCTCATTTTTCAGAAATGAAGAAATGCAGGTGAGTTGTCTGTTTCCTTGTGACTTGGAAGACGGATGGGTGCATCACAGCCAACGACGGCGCGTCATGTTTTCCACGCCTAACAAAGAAAGCTCTGCTCCATCTCCATGTAGGTGTTTCATTTCCTCCTTGCACTAGGCTGGATCGCAACATTGCATCTTCATCTACAACACTCCTACCTAACTTTGTCTGGAGTAGCACCAGGTGGCGGTTTTTGTGCTCGTAAAGAGGAGTTCCGTTCATCCCACCGACACGGTTTTTTTTTCTGAGGGAAAACCGACACGGTTTCTTCACCAGTATGCGAAGGGGAAAAGAAGTAGCGAAAAAAAAAGGGTGCAGCCGTCCCAAACCGTTGACCCGTCGCATCCCCCGGGTGGTGCGTCGGTGCTAAGAAACCAACCAGCCACCAATTCTCCAATAGAAAACCATCCATCTCCACTTCCATTCGCATCCTCCTCCTCACTTCCTCAGATCCAAATCGCGCGCGAGAGATCAAGGGAGAAAGAAAAGAGATCTCGCCGAGCGCCACCCCGAATCCGCCATGGCCTCGGCCGCGCCGCCCCTCCTCCCCACCACCGTCCCGGCCGCCGCGCCCGCGACCGTCCTCCCCGCCGCCCCGGACGCCGCCGCCACCTCCATCGCCTCCCCGGACCCGGCCGCCACGCGCGCCTTCCTGGGCCGCCTCTACGACTCGGCCAAGCGCTCCCTCTCGGGCGCCCGCCCCTGGCCCGAGCTCCTGGACCGTGCCGCGCTCTCGCGCCCGGACTCCCTCTTCGACGCCACCGCCCGCCTCCGCAAGAACCTCGCCTACTTCCGCGTCAACTACGCCGCGCTCGTCGCGCTCTCCCTCCTCGCGCACCCCTTCTCCCTCGCCGCCCTCCTCGCGCTCCTCGCCGCCTGGTGCTTCCTCTACCTCCTCCGCCCCTCCGACGCCGCCCCGCTCAACGCCTTCGGCCGCACCTTCTCCGACAGGGAGACGCTCGGGGGCCTCATCGCCGCCTCCGTCTTCGTCGTCTTCCTCACGTCTGTCGGTGGGATCATCTTCTCCGCGCTGGCGCTCGGCGCCGCCGTCGTCTGCGCGCACGGGGCCTTCCGCGTCCCCGAGGACCTCTTCCTCGACGAGGTGCCCGACCAGGGCATCGTAGGAAACGCCGCCACCCTCAACCTCCTCTCCTTCATCAACGGCGCTGCCGGAGGAGGAGGACGCGTCTGAGCCAGCCTCCTGTCCTCAGCTCTCTGATCTGCTACTCGGAAGAGACAAGTAAAGTCTCTGGCTGGTTGATTCGGTTTTTCAGAAACAAAATACTTCTACTTGTTTAAGATCATACTACGCGTTGCCTTTAGGAGCGTGAGGAGGAGATTAGAAGAGGATGCATTGGAGTTATACTACACACAGGATATACACATAAAAAGGAACCTTGAGATCTAGTTTTGTTTCATTTTGCATTTGATATTGCTGTATGATGACAAAGTTGAGCTTATTAGTATTGATATTCATATGATATCTGTCGTTGTTACTAGCATGCAGAACAAAATAAATTGCCGCTCGTCGTCTTGGCATGAAATGAAATATATGATGATTAATTACACCATTTCTTTTAAGAGATCGGTCAATGTGGTTTCACATATGATCTTGATTCAGGCGTGGAGGATCTTGGGTCTAGGTGATTCATTTTCGATCATAGTAGAGTTCTTCTTTGTATGCTAATGTATCTTGCATCCTTATTGGAGTGCCCTGTTTATTCTTTGATACTGGAGCTGGATATCATTTGTAAGTCTAGTATCGATCTTATTTAAGAAAATTATAATGTTATCATCGATCGAATTTCAATGACAGAAGTCCATGCAAAGTGGTGAAACAAGTCCTGTGAGCCTGATTTGAGATCTCCTTTTACCGTCCCCAAAAGAACCGACAAATAATGGAAATGAATACTTTTTTTTGAGTATTAATGAAAATGATATTTAGCTGACGTAAAAAATCTGGCTGCTTGCAGCGAATGTTATCATCGTTGCTGGTTGCGTTTGCACGAATCTTCACGTCAGGTTGCCATGTCACGGTGCAGCAACGCTAACATGGGCACCAGCGAACCCTGTACCGGCACTACTCTCTCCTTCCTCTCACTCTCCGCATTATGTGTCACCCCCCTCCTCTCGCCTTCACTCCTCTGCGACAACAATTCGAGGTGGTTGCCGATTCCTCACCGTCGGATGGAGCGCTGTTGGTTGCTACCGTTGAGGGCTGCTCCCCTGCTTCCACAACGCAACATTGGCGGAGGTACGTTGCCACACACACACACACCTGCAACCTTTTCTCCTTTGTTCATGTTGATTCTGCAGCTGAACGTCGCTCGAGGTCTAGCTATCGTTCATGGCAGCGACAACGGCTTTCAATTCGGTCGTCCACGACGAGTTCGTCGCCAACAACGTTATTCATGCATTCTGGGTGTTTGTGCTTGCCGACGAGGCCCGGGGTTAGGGTTTTCGGGGGTAGCATATTTGTCGGGGTTTGTAGTGCGGCGGCGACCATAGTGGATTTGTTTGGCGAGAGGGATTTGATCTTTTCTGTGGGAGGGGTTGTAGTGGAGTTGGAGATTGTAGTTGGCTCGTATCCGTTTTGTTTATCGAAGTGATTTATCCCCTTTTTCTCATGTTACCTGTGGGGTAGTTTGGTATTTTCTATTGATTGTCACATGGTATTTTTTGGCCTTTTTTTGCTATGTTTAAGTCATATGACTGTCATGTCGTGCAATTTCCGTATGGAATAAATTGCCCCTTTTTCTCATGTTACCAAACTAGTCTGGAAAATTTCCGCTGTGTATGGGGTAGTTTGGTATTTTCTATTGATTGTGCACATGGTATTTTTTGGCCTTTTTTTGCCATGTTTAAGTCATATGACTGTCATGTCATGCAATTTCCGTATGGAATAAATTGCCATGGCATTTGTGCATACCAAAGACAAAATTGCCAGGATGTATGTGCGGGCGTGTGATAGATTTAAATCGCCATGCTCTGTTTTTGTTTGATAGACAAATTTGCATTCTCTGTTTTGTGTGTGAGAGTTAAACTTGCCATTGCATTCATGTGTTGAGAGGCAAAATTGACATGGGTATATGTTTGTGTGAGAGACTTAAAATGACATCCTCTGTTTGGTATTTTGGTATTTTCTATTGATTGTGCACATGGTATTTTTTGGCCTTTTTTTGCTATGTTTAAGTCATATGACTGTCATGTCGTGCAATTTCCATATGGAATAAATTGCCCCTTTTTCTCATGTTACCAAGCTAGTCTGGAAAATTTCTGCTGTGTATGGGGTAATTTGGTATTTTCTATTGATTGTGCACATGGTATTTTTTGGCCTTTTTTTGCCATGTTTAAGTCATATGACTGTCATGTCGTGCAATTTCCGTATGGAATAAATTGCCATGGCATTTGTGCATACCAAAGACAAAATTGCCAGGGTATATGTGCGGGCGTGTGATAGATTTAAATCGCCATGCTCTGTTTTTGTTTGATAGACAAATCTGCATGCTCTGTTTTGTGTGTGAGAGTTAAACTTGCCATTGCATTCATGTGTTGAGAGGCAAAATTGACATGGGTATATGTTTGTGTGAGAGACTTAAAATGACATCCTCTGTTTTTGTTTGATAGATAAAATTGCCATGCTATGTTTTGTGTGTGAGACTTAAAATTGCCGTCGTATCCATGTGTTGAGGCAAAATTGCCACGGGTATATGTTTGTGTAGGAGACTTAGAATGCCATGCTCTGTTTGTTGGTTTTTAGACAAAATTGCCATGGGTATATGTGTGTTTGAGACTTTTTTAAAATGCCATGGGTATATGTGTGTCAGACTTTTTAAAAATGCCATGGTATGTGTGTGTGTGTCTGTGTGTGTGTGTGACATGAACACCATGCTTTGTTGTTGCACGTGAGAGACAAACTTCACTACTACAAACCTGAACACTACCGACCCCTCATCACTGACCGGTCACTGGCCACACGTCACTGAGAGCAACTTTAACATGCCGACTCAAAAGGACGCGCACTTTGTTTGTTTTTCGTTCGTTTGGGTCGATTAGGCGCTTGTCGTCTGCTTGTGTCGGACCATGCAGCCAACCGTCCGACCTTATTCTTGTCGACGAGCCCGTGCTGGCCCGGGTTGTCAAACCCTACGTAGAGTAGGGCCTGCTTCATGGCCGCAGCGATGAGGGCGTTATTCTCCATGTTGGTGGTCTCCTATTGTGCGGTGGCTGCGAGGGCGGCGGCGGCTTCCAGCTTGTCGGCCTGCACCTTCCTCCGGCCATCCTTCTTGGCTGACTGCATGGCCCGCCGCGCGTCCGTCAGCTCCTTCTTGGCTGGCACCGCCTTTTTGTGGACGATGCGGGGCTTTTCGACGGTGGAGGTGAGGCCGGTGGCAGCGTTGGGGATCGGCGCGTCGTCCATGGCGAGTGGGCGGAAGTTTTCTTGGAAAGAGAGGGAAATGGGGGTGGGTGTGCCACCGACTGGCGAGCTAGGGGAAGGACACAACCGGGCATCACGCGCGTAAGCTGCGTGTCCGCGCCGAGACAAACGCGGCCTAAATTTGGGCCTAAGATGGGTCGCGCGTGGACAAAAGACGGACCCTCGTTCGTTTGGGCCGGATCGTTTGGTCGGCATTTTTGTCCGTTTCAATCCAAATGGACATGTGCAGACAGTTCAGGTCGGCTAGTTGGAGTTGCTCTGATGAGGATCATCGTAGATGGGCCACATTGGAAGCGTCACTGATAACGTCATTTGTGCTTGGATGTATGGTTATCACAGACCTATCTTTAAATCTGACGGGTTGCTATGGTTGACTCATCTATGTTGATCGATTAAATCTGATTCTTCGATTTCTCGCTGGTTAGTGTTATGTACGCGGCAAGTTATAATCCAAGCCCACTCCCCGTCTCCATTCCGAACCCTCGCTGCCGCGCCGCCGATCCCTTCTCTTAGTTTTCACTCTCTCCGGCCATGCAACCCGCTCATCTCCATCACATGAGCATCCTCCAACCCTCTCTTCCCTTCCGCCGCTCATCCATGCTGATGGCCTGATGCTGTCCTGGATAAGGGGGTGCTAACCATGTCGGCTCCCAGAAGACATGGACCAGGCCAAGGGCCTCCAAATGACCAGCCAGTGGGCCACATTCGTCAGGCCTCATGATAGAATCTTCCGAAGACTTGACGGATACTCCAAGGGACAAATGCAATCTTCGACATGTTTATCTTCAGACATAATCGACCTATGTGTAACCCTAGGTACCCCGATATCTATATAAACCGAGGGGTGTAGACCGTAGAGGGAGAACTCATTCATACACGTTCTCAAGGTAGATCAACTTGTACTCTGTACCTCATCCACAATCAATACAAACAAATCAGAACGCAGGGTTTTACCTCTTCAAGAGGGCCCGAACCTGGGTAAACATCGTGTCCCCCTTGTGTCATGTAACCATCGTGCCAAGGCTATCAGCTCGGGACCCCCTACCCGAGATCTTTCGAATTCAACTCCGTCATTGGTGGCCCATACATGTCCCTCTGTGTAGTCGAAGCGGCTCGATGGCTCACGTCCAGATTGACGATAGCGTCGGCTGTGGCATGAATTTTCTGCCCGGACAACTCTTTGTCTTCGGCAACATTACGCTTCATGCCGATTCAACTGGCCACCTTGGATCATTAGATTCAGAAATCTGGAATATGCTGCGGACTCCTGCGACGAACTCGCGTTTTTGATGCCAGACCAGACCGAAGACGACACTAATACTCCCGTCCAGATCTTGGACTTGATCTCAACTCAGGACCACGACATAGATCATACCTCGGATTCGGCCTTGAGTACTGAGCTGAGCACCACCCCCGTGGATCAGACATCTAGCTTGACCGACAATGACCCTAAAACCATGACAGATCGGATATCAGACAGACTCCAACTGAGCCCAACCTTCAACCAGGTCATGGGTGAAGGCAATAAGGGCCAGTTTGGATGGTGTCCACAAGGAAATATGCCTGGCCTGGAGCTTCCCTGAAGATTGCGTCGAATCTGTTTGGTTCACGTCCAGAAAAGTCAAGGCTAGCCTGGACTGGTGACGTGACAATCTGATTAGCCTGTACTTTGTCCCAGGCAGTCAGCTTAGCCTGGACTAGGCGTTTAATACGACTCGCCTGGACGGCTGCCTGGCAGCTAATAGATGATGTTTCCAATGCCCGTTGTACTTATGTGCCTTTACTGATCCTAGTAATGCTTTCCCAGGCGAGGCCATGAACAAAACAACTACTGTCCAGGCCTGCCTGAACAGGCAGAAAACTTTAAAATACCAGGCGCAAACCAGGCAGGGTCTTTTCCCAGGCACGAAGCCCAGGACACTAACCAAACTGACCCTAAGGCTCCCCCTAAATGAGATGCCAAATCAGATTCGGAACCTCGCAATCTTGGGCGATCGAAACTCCATGTACGATCAGATCTAGGAGAAGTCATGAGAGGCTGGAATTTTTGGCCCACCCACCACCCACTTAGTCGCTATTGTCAAGGACTTAACTGACGTTCTAGCCAGTGCCTTCGAGGAGGCAACCGACATGGATGAAGATGCCAACGAAACTTCAGACACCGCCCTGCCACCAACCGTCAATCACGCCGGCAAATGGGGCGTGAGCTCCACCTACGATGTCTACTTGGTGGACACCCCCAAGAACGGAGGAGGAGGAAATCCAAAGCGCCGACACAAGGGACACCTTAATGGGGGCACTGGCAATGGCGACGCAAGTAACGGCGGCACCGGGAACGAGGACCCCATAAATGGGGAAGCAGCACATGGTGGCGCTGGTAATGGGAGCGTCGGCAATGGAAATGGTGACGACAAGGTCAACGGGGATGATGATGACCCGAACGACGGTGATTACAACCCGAAGGCCGAGGAGGAACGAAGCCTCATCCCCGACAAGTATGATGCTTTCGAGCAGCCCCTTGAGGGACCTCAACTCGAAACCTTGCGCAAGCGATTAGACAGTAAGAAAGCATTAAAAACAAGTCTCAATGTTTTAAAGATGAAGAAGAGGAACTAAACAAGAGATGGACCTTGCTCCTGAGGGCTGAATAGGCGCTCAAGGATAAGCTCCTACGAACCCCCAAGTCAAAGTACAAGATATCATCTTCAAAATATCTGTTAATGAGCAGGTGCTCAATAGCCCCTCGAGGGTTGAACATTCATGTTTTCCTTCAAGACATCATCTTAATGAATAGAGAAGATTAGATACAAGGTTGATCAAGTCAAAGTACAAAGAGTGAATTCAATCTGATGAACACACAAAGTGTAGAAGATGTACTAAGTGGGTGATCACGGTATGGTAAGCATTTTCAACGTGCTTGCATCAAAAGGAAGATCTGATATAACCCATGGAGGATGACATCAAGTGGTAATCGTCATCAATTTTTGAATTTTGACCAGTAGGTACACTTTTGCTGATCATATCTCCATATGACTCTTGTTCATCTTTTAGTGCTTCGTGCTCCAAGCTCAGAATGATTCTGGCAGAACTTCAAGACAACCGAGTGTTTTCTGCTTGCATGGTCTGACCATACCGTCTTACACCTCACTGTCCATTTGTAATCATGTGGAAATGACACACTCCAGAAAGCTACATGTTATAAACGGCTGCAAAACTGGGAAGAGCACCTTTTAACTTGATATTTACTGCAAGAGATCACCCTAATAATTGATTACTACACAATCAAAGGATGGAAACAACAAAGGGATAAACATCTCAGGAAATTCATAATAGTATGATAGGGTATAGCCCTGGACGCCGAGAAGTCTTAAAGGTCTTCCTGAATCTTCAGTCGAAACGTTGTCATGGCGGCAGGAAAATCATTGTCGTGGTAGCCTTTTCAAAAACATTGCCGTTGTGGCAATTTCAGAAATCGTTGGCCTCGCGACCATTTCAAAAACATTGTCGTGGCACCAATTTCAGAAAACGTTGCCTTGGTATGAAATTTTTCAACCCCTCCACCTTGCGCCTGGTACATCTTCTCCACGTCGGGGTCCTTTGTGCACGCTTGCCACCGTCACCCGTAACTTGTGGGCTATCTATACATCTACTACATTAAAGTGGCAATCCCGTGGCTCCAACCATCGCGCCATACTATGATGCACATGCCACTTAATATTACAACATATAACCATCTCATACATAAACTCATTAACATGACGAAGGCTATACCACATTACATGCAACCTGCAAAACCAAGTTAGACATCCTTTAATTACGTGGCTTCTAGGGTTTCCGGATAACACTAGCTACCTACACCCGCCATTAAGGCGATAATTCTTGTTGCTAGATTAACTTTCGGGGTGTGTGAGGGAAGAGACTTAATTAAAAATCTCTAGCCCTAAACTTCGTCAATACACGTGACCCTAACAGATCGAACATCTTCATTGCCCTCTCGTGTTTGCGATGGTTCACTATTCTTGACTATGATGAAGTCCAAAGAACTGTTAGGAGATCGTTGACAACCAGAGCTGGTCGATTGTCAGAACTTTGTGTAAAGCTACATCATGTCATCAATGAACTGAACTGAAGCAACACGGGAGGGAAGCATAGAAAGAACATCAAACCCTCATATCCACATGTGACCTACGTCAAAGCCTGCGTCTACTCAAAGAACCGCTCATGATGACACTGTTGGGAAATATAGTAGAAAACAAAAAGAATCGCCCTACGATCACCCAGAAACACTATGAAGATGCGATGAACGGTTTGGATCAGATCGATACCGTCTCTGGGTTGTAAAGGTAGATACGAGTCGGTGTAGATCATACTTGGAGTCCCTCGAACTGTAGACGAACAATCACGCGAACCGCCCATGAACAGTCCCTCGAACAGAAGACCAAAATCACGACCTATCTATGAGTTGCACGCATACGGTCTTCACGATTCGAGAGTGCTTCGCTGTCGAGAGCTAATCATCGCCGGAGAATTAGAGAGAGGAAATAGAACCATAATCCACTTCTAATTATGAGGATTAGAAGATCTAGGTCAAGCTCTAATTGATCAACTAGGACCAACTAGACTAGAACTAGAGAATGAGAGGAGGCTCCCAAACTTGTATGTTCAAAGACAAAAATCCTCTAGTATATATAGGTTGGAGGAGAAGGGAGGAGGCACCACAAGGGGGGAAGGGACCTTCCCTCCCAGCCGGCCAAGGAGGGGGAAACCCCCTCCAATTCGGCCTCCTCATTTCCTTCGGGCGCCCCTATATCTCGCCTTCAGCGAGTCTAACTTCTGACTCGCTGAAGGCATTTGCGAGGTGGGTCGGCCCATCCACATGGGAGGCCACATTTTTATTTTTTAATTTTTATTTTCTATTTTCACATTCTGCTTTATTTTTGTGCTTTTGTTTATATTTTTTAAATATTCTAAATATATATACTACAAAAACCACTCTACAAAATTATTTGAAAATGTTCCTCAAGCACTTAAAAGAGTTAATCAAGCATTCGGATAATGTTGAACAAGTATTTCAAAATGTTGAACAAGTATTTGAAAACACTGGTGCGCATCGGTCCTAAACAAACGGTTTTTACCCGTTTCCGCGACGGCATTTGGAACCGTCGCCAAGTGAGTGTGGGCGATAGGGGGGGTCCTTCCCACACGACCTAGAAACCGTCGGGGATAGGGAGCCTTGATGCATACAATTGTTCCTATATAACCGTTTCCGATATCTCAAATATCCCAAACGCTTCATCCTTGCTAATCGTTTGTGCTCGCATTGCCATCGCAGTCGGAGTTTTGTGGTTCTACCTAAAACCAGTGATTCGTGCACGGAGTTTTCTAGGCAGATTCTAGGCACGGGAGTTTTATGATGCCTGGCACATCACAAACAGTTCATGATTATAAACCGTGTACGATGGGTAGACAATCACACACATTTAGTTTTCCCGCACCGTATGTGATAGTGTCTGACATCACACACGCTTTGGTAAACGGCAATCGTGTGCATGCTTGCACACGCTTCCTCTCGTGGAACCGTCTCGATTATGGTGTATATCGCAAATGTTTGTGTTTTAGCAACCGTGTGTGCCGTAATGACCTGCAAAACGTAATTTCGCCCTAATTTAATTGCTGCTATTTAAAATTGTACCTAATTTAAACTTGAAAGTAGGCTATAGCTTTATTCATATCCATCAGGTTCAAACAACCAATGCATTATTTGATTCACGGGTACATATGTTTAAGAATTACATAAGCACCAAATAAAGAATGATGTACCAAGGTTCTGTACTTGTACTATTACAGATGTTAAAGAAAGAGGCGACAGACATTCCAGTTGCTGAACAAGGTGAAGTGGAATGGCCCTATTGTGCTCTCCTGGATGCAGAAGGCATGCAGGACTCTAGTCCAATCCCTTGTGATGGCGGCTGCCAATCATGTAGTTTGAGAGGTAATCTTGAGGAAAGCGCTTTAGGATCCACTTCAAAAGAAAAAAGATTCAGATATTGTCATCTAACACAACTCATTACAGGCGAGAAATGAAGGCTACATGGTTCTTACTTACAATCCTGCAGTTCACTGTTGTCTTGCATAAAGTATAAACAAATAGTTCGATTGACATCTTTTGACCCATTTTAATAACAATCTTTATCAGTTTCCTCACTTGATGCTGGTTCATGAATATCTCATTGCCCATACGCAGAAAGGGTCGAAGTGTGGATCTTTGGCAATGATATATGTACCTAAAAGCACCAAGTTAATATTAGGAGCTAAACAACAATTGAAAAATGATGTAGTACAACACTCCATCCATCCCATTATATAAGATTTTATTACATGTATATCTAGACATCCTCAGAACATTAAGGTAACACTCTTCCTTGTTGCTATGTAGCCTAGAATTGCATATTTAGTCATTCTGTACAATGCATGTTGCTAAACAATAATTGAAAAACGAAAAGGCATGTTAACTGCAATATCCATAATAACAACCAAATATCATAATTCATAGTGGTATTGTCAAAACTGTTATTGATGAAATTGAACTGCACGACAAATAGTTGCACATATAGAGCATCACATCGTGAAGAACTGAAATAAATAAGTCATAAGGACATCTCTAGGTGATCCTTAAAAAGTTAAAGGACTAAAACCCTTAGTGGATATATATATACTCCAGCAATTTTTGGCCTTTTCTAGTCGAACCCATAAACTTAAGGTTGTGAACTTCAATTTGATCAAGTTCAAAGCAGGTTCAACCGAAAGTAGCATGCATTCAAACATAAACATAGATAGTTTTGCGTAACAGAACATAAAACATAAATTTAAACTAAGCTAAACTACTTTCGGTCGAAGTAGAGGTCGAGCCAATCCTTCCTCGTCATGTACGGTGTCATGAGCGGGTCGGGCAAGTACCGTCGTCGGGGTCATTGGGGAAGGCACTCCTTCACTCGTAGACGTCGATCTCCTTGTCCTCGGGGCCCACCTCGACGCCCTTCATGCCGCCGTCGCCGCTGCCTTCGACCTCATCATCAGAGGAGAGCATGATAACCTCGCCACCCTCGGTGCCGCCATGCTCGCCGCCTTCGACCTCGTCATCGGAGGAGAGCGCGATAACCTCGCCGCCCTCTGCGCCGGCAAAGATCGCCCGCTCCGCCTCCATGAGCTCCGGGGTCTGCCGGCGGAGCTCTTGCATGTAGGCCTCGTCGGCGGCCTTGGCCTCGAGGCGCTCCCACGCCTCGTGTCCTCCCGCGCCATAGCCGAGCGCACCACCCCTGGCTCCGGCGAAACGAGGTGGACCGGACGTGTGCCGAAGGGGAAACTGAGCCTAGCCGCCACGCCGTGGTAGCGGACCTGCGAGCGGTCGTACTCCATGGCCGCGAGCTCGGCTGTGTGGAAGCTACCGAACCACCGGCGGGTGTGGGTCTCTCGATCTGTAATCTCAGCGACCCATGTCCCCCACCGCCGCTGCCGGACCCCGAGGTAGGACTTCGTCAGCTGCCGGGTCCGAGGGAGGACGGGGAAGTCCTTGAACCGGCATAGGGGCGCGGCGGCGGGCGGATCTGGGGACCGGCGACGGCGGATTGGGCCCGCGGAGGACGACGGGAACACCTCGGCGGCCACCTCGCCGCCGTCGGGAGAAAAGGCCATGATAAACCTCTTTTTGGCCATTGGCTCCTCGAGCTCCCCGGCACACGGGCAGAGGTTGAGGATGGAGGCGGCGACGATGGTGGTGACGTACCAATGGTTTCGAGGGTTGTGTGTGTTTGTGTGAGCGGAGGTTTTGGGGTGTGTGTGTGTGGAGGGGGGAGCAAGGTTGTGTTTGAGGAAATACTGCGGCAACTGGAAATTTTACTAGGCGGGAGTAACAAGGCGGGGCTACTGAAAATTTTGATCAAGGGCAAGCAGATATTTTTGAGATTGTGAGTGATGCAGAGGCGGGAGTAAAATGCCGGGGATACTAAAAATTTGAATCAAGGGACTGAAGCAGAGCGGGAGTAACATACATCGGCCACAGTTCGCACATACTAATCGTGTGCTGTCTAACATTAAACCTTCCAGGCGGTAGATATTTTCGAGATTGCGAGGGATGCAGAGGCGGGAGTTTTTGGGGAGTGTGCTAGTGTGCTTGACACGCCGGCTGTGGACTGTAGCCAACGCACCTTCTCGCGTAAGCCATAGGCGTACTATACACCGGCGGTGCTCCAAGATATTTTGTACTACATCTCACACGGTTGGTGATAATAAACTGTGTGGGATCTACTTGATTTGAATTGCAAAATGGAGTCACAGCGGCAATGGACGCTGTTTGAATTGCTAGACCTTTTATCCGCAGTGAACATGCAACTATATGTGTGTCGTAAAAGAATTGGAATTATTCAGGGTTCGTTTGGACATATTATACAATAAACTGGTTTTCTATCCATTTCACGCGCACAATTCAAAATTAAACTACATGCACATGCTCCGGTGCATACAAATTGGTTGAAAAATCAAATCTGTGTCCTTCAGTGCATGCTTAGGTCCCATGGAAGAAATGGGAATGAATTTTTCGGGGTTTGTTTGGCCTTTTTATACATTAACTGGGTTTTCTAGGCATTTTATGTGCATAATTCAAATTTGAACTACAAGCACATGCTCCAACGCACCAAAGTTGGTTAAAAAATCACATGTGTGTCCTTGGGTGAATTTCTAGGTCCCATGCAAGAGATGGAAATGAATTTCAAACACCAGGGCACTACTGATTGTCGGCAAAACATTGAGATACCTGGTTTTTAAATTCTAGTAAATCCAAAACTCGTCTGAAATTCATGAAACTTGGCACGCTATGATGGAGCGACATCAACATGCGGTGGTGAAAATTTTGTCCCATTTGGGGCAGGTTTGGGTATAAGCTTCTCACAAACCAGAGCTTCTCACAACAAGCATGATGGTTTCGATAGGGAACGTACCACCTTTGGGGACGGGACGATATCCGTTGCCTCTTATTGCTTTCAAAAAAATTCTAGTGTCAACATAGAACAACAGGAGTGTTGTGTCAATTTTTGGTATTTTTTGGGGTTCGTTTGGACATTTTTATGCATTAACTGAGTTTTCTAGGCATTTTATGTGCATAATTCAAAATTGAACTACGTGCACATGCTTCAGTGCATATAAATTGGTTGAAAAATCACATGTGTGTCCTTGGGTGCATGCTTAGGTCCCATGCAAGAGACGGGAACGAATTTCAAACACCGAGCCTTTGTTGATTCTTCGGCAAAACGTTGAGATACCGGTTTTAAATTCAGTAAATTCAAAACTCGTCTGAAATTCATGAAACTTGGCATGCAATGATGGAGCGGCATCAACATGCCGTGGTAATTTTTTTGTCCCATTTGGGGTAGGTTCGGGTGTAAGCTTCTCACAAACCAGAGCTTCTCACAACAAGCATGATGGTTTCGATAGGGAACGTCCACCTTTGGGGACGAAACGATATCCATTGCCTCTTATTGCTTTCAAAAATTTTCTAGTGTCAACATAGAACAACAGGAGTGTTGTGTCAATTTTTGTGATTTTCGGCGTTTGTTTGGACATTTTTATGCATTAACTTGATTTTCTAGGCATTTTATGTGCATAATTCATATTTGAACTACAATCACATGCCCCAATGCACTAAAGTTGGTTGAAAAATCGAATCGGTGTCCTTGGGTGAATTTCTAGGTCCCATGCAAGAGATGAGAATGAAATTCAAACACCGGGGCACTGTTGAGATGCCTGGTTTTTAAATTCTAGTAAATCCATAACTGAAAGTGCAACTATCCCTAGGTGGTTTTGGTAATTCATAACAACATATAGCTCACTGAGCTAATGCTATTCCAAGACAAATATTTCAGGAAAGCTCAATGAATGGCATGGCATGGATGATGAAAGTGGATCCCTCAAAATATCAAGGACAAAGGATTGGCTCAAGCTCAAAAGCTCAAGACTCTACATTTTACATTTTAGTGATGCAAGATCACATTGAGTCTATAGGAAAAGCCAATACTATCAAGGAGGGATGAGGTGTTGCTTAATGAGCCTCTTGCTTCATGTGCTTAGTGATATGCTCCAAAACCCTACACTACTTTCTCATATCCACATATGACCTAAACCTAAAGTCAAACTCGGCCCTACCGATTCTTTCTATCCGGCGCCACCGAGTTCAGAGGTCATAGCCACTGCCACAAACCCTAGGCAAATCGGTCTCACCGATTGGGATCTCGGTCTCACCGAGATGGGATTGTAATCTCTCTGTTTCCCCTTCGTAACTTTTCGGTCTCACCGAAAGAGCGAATCGGTCCCACCGAGATTACAATGTAAACTCTCTGTTTCCCTTTTGTAACTTTTTGTCTCACCGAAAGAGCGAATTGGTCCCACCGAGTTTACCTGACCAACTCTCTGGTTAGCTAATTATCAAATTCGGTCTCACCGAGTTTGTGTAATCGGTCTCACCGAGATTATGTTTTGCCCTAACCCTAACCATATCGGTCCTACCGAGTTGCATGTCAGTCCCACCGAAAACCCTAACGGTCACTAGGTTTACTAAATCGGTCTGACCGAGTTTGTTGATTCGGTCTCACCGAGTGTGGTAAATTGTGTGTAACGGTTAGATTTTGTGTGGAGGCTATATATACCCCTCCACCTCCTCTTCATTTGTGGAGAGAGCCATCAGAACAAACCTACACTTGCAACTTGCCAGTTCTGAGAGAGAACCACCTACTCATGTGTTGAGGCCAAGATATTCCATTCCAACCATATGAATCTTGATCTCTAGCCTTCCCCAAGTTGCTTTCCACTCAAATCTTCTTTCCACCAGATCCAAATCCTATGAGAGAGAGTTGAGTGTTGGGGAGACTATCACTTGAAGCACAAGAGCAAGGAGTTCATCATCAACACACCATTTGTTACTTCTTGGAGAGTGGTGTCTCCTAGATTGGCTAGTTGTCACTTGGGAGCCTCCGACAAGATTGTGGAGTTGAACCAAGGAGTTTGTAAGGGCAAGGAGATCGCCTACTTCGTGAAGATCTACCGCTAGTGAGGCAAGTCCTTCGTGGGTGATGGCCATGGTGGGATAGACAAGGTTGCTTCTTCATGGACCCTTCGTGGGTGGAGCCCTCCGTGGACTCGCGCAACCGTTACCCTACATGGGTTGAAGTCTCCATCAACGTGGATGTACGGTAGCACCACCTATCGGAACCACGACAAAAACATCCGTGTCTCCAATTGCGTTTGAATTCTCCAAACCCTTCCCTTTACATTCTTGCAAGTTGCATGCTTTATTTTCCGCTGCCTATATACTCTTTGCATGCTTGCTTGAATTGCGTGATGATTGCTTGAATTGTTCAAAGATAGCTAAAATCTGCCAAAGTCTAAAATTGGGAAAAGGCATAGCTTTTAATTGGTCAAGTAGTCTAATCACCCCCCCCTCTAGACATACTTCAAGGTCCTACAAGTGGTATCAGAGCTTTGGTCTACATTTGCTTTGATTTCCATAGCTTTTGGTGATCATAGCCTAGGTTTCACAACCTAGGAGAGTATGGCGTCTAGCGAGGGAATTTATCATCGTAGAGGTCCTTACTTTGATGGCACTAATTTTGCTAGTTGGAAGCATAAGATGAAAATGCATATTCTCGGACATAACCCCGCCGTTTGGGCTATTGTGTGTATTGGCTTGCAAGGTGAATTCTTTGATGGGAGAGAACCGAACCGTGAAGCTAGTGCGGAAGAGTTGAAGATGTTGCAATACAACGCTCAAGCTTGTGACATCCTCTTCAACGGATTGTGCCCCGAAGAATTCAACAAAATCAACCGTCTTGAGAATGCAAAGGAAATTTGGGATACTTTGATTGATATGCACGAAGGTACCGAGTCCGTCAAGGGATCCAAGTTGGATGTGCTCCAAAGTCAGCTTGACAAGTTCAAAATGAAGGATGGTGAAGGTGTCGCTGAAATGTACTCTAGGCTTGCTCTTATCACAAATGAGATTGCCGGCTTAGGAAGTGAAGAGATGACCGACAGATTCATCATCAAGAAGATCCTAAGAGCATTGGATGGAAAATATGATACTGCGTGCACATTGATCCAAATGATTCCAAATTACAAAGATCTCAAGCCAACGGAAGTCATTGGAAGAATTGTTGCTCATGAGATGTCACTCAAGGATAAGGAGGAACTTCACAACAAGTCAAGCGGTGCTTACAAAGCCTCATGTGAAGCCCCCACATCATCAAGTGAGAAAGAAACCTTCAATGGAGAATTGAGCTTAATGGTGAAGAACTTCAACAAATTCTACAAGAGTAGAAGCAAAGAAAGAAGCTCCAAGTCAAGGTCGTACAATGACAAAAGATCTTCTAGTCGAGAGCGAAATTGCTACAATTGTGGGAGACCCGGACACTATTCCAATGAGTGTACGACACCCTACAAAAGAAGAGAAGATTCTCCCAAGAGAAGAAGTAGAAGGGAAGAATCACCACCAAGAGAGAGAAGGAGTAGAGATGATCGTTATGAACGAAGACCCTCACGGAGAAGCAAGGATTCGGAAAGGAAAGACAAGTCATCAAAGAGCTACACAAAACGAAGACATCAAGCTCATGTTGGTGAATGGGTATCCGGCTCCGACTCTGACAAACACTCCGAGAGAAGCTATCACTCCGACTCTGAATACACTCAAGATGAAGGTGTTGCCGGTTTAGCACTTGTGTCAACCAACTCCTACGACATATTTGAATCACCAAATGAAGGAATTGGAAGATGCTTCATGGCCAAAGGTCCTAAGGTAACACACCCCGAGTATGTTGATTTTAATAGTGATGAAGATGACTTGCTAGGTGATGATGATTTACTTGTTGACAACTCTAGTGATGAATACTATGATGAAACGTCAATTAATCATGCTAATCAAGTTGAAACGAATGACAATGATAAGGAGAAAATTGAGCGTCTAACTAAATAACTAAACACTCTTAAGTTAGCTCATGAAACTATCTTTGAAGATCATCGAGAACTTTTAAGGGCTCATGAGAAGTTACGCTTTGAAAAGCTCAATCTTGAGCAAGAGCATGAGTTCCTAAAAGCGATCAATGATGATCTTCGTAAGAAAAGTTCTTCTTACATTGCCAAGCGTTTACTCTTATCTACTTACATGCCTCAAGTCAAGTCTAGTAATAAGAACAAGAAAGATTCTTATTCTAGTAGTAACAATAACAATGCTAAATCCAATATTGTTGCTTCTAGTAGTTCTCTTGATTCCACTAATGATTCTCTTAGCCAAGTTACACTTGAGCAAGAAAACAGCTTATTGAAGGGAATTATAGAGAAAGGTGTATACAAGAGCCTTGCCGGGAGTAAGCAATTTGAGGAAATTGTACGCAAGCAAGGAAGGCACCGGAAGAATGAAGGTGTTGGTTTTGAACGAAAGTTCAATGCCAATGGAGTTGAGTGGGAAGAAGATCAATACCCCAAGATGAAGTTTGTTCCTCAACAAGAGAAGTATGATCCTACTTCCTTCAAGGGAACACAAGCACAAGATGATCTTCCACCACAAGACCACAAGAACAAAGGCAAGGACAAGCTTCAAGAGGAGATTGATGCATTTGAAGAAGCACCTAAGGCCTTGGTCAAGTGGGTTCCCAAGACTACGTCAAGTTCTACTTCATCAAGCACAACTACTACACCAAGGATTCCCATCAAGATGATGTGGATCCCGAAGAACAAGAACTAGATATTTCTTGAGGGTGACTCCTCCAACGTTTTTCACTCATATCATTATGGCAAGGACAAGTGCAATCAACTTCCATATCTTGCACTAGTTCAAGGAGTCACAAACCCTCATGTTGGTAAGGTAAGGGACAAGGTAACCTAATGTCTTCATGGACATCATTTTGTGTGTGCATCACTCTATGTCTATGGATATTCTTGTTTGTTCCTTGTGGGACTAATCCGTGTAGGTATTGAAAGTGCAACTCACTCCAAAGGATTGCTCCAAAAGTTCTACATCAACATTGAGCATCCACATCTTCAACACCTACATGAAGTCATCATCGACAAAACCCAAGGTTAGTTTATCCCTCTAAGGGGGGATCTCACATCTAGGGGGAGCTTAACTCCAAGAATTGAGTCAAAGCAACTCTAATGATGTGAACACATGAATGCTTTATGTAAAAGTGGTAACCCCACTTGAGCTTAAACAATGAGTATGACCTATGATCAAATGTTCTCATTTGACTCCTAAGTCAATATACTCATATATAGATGACCTAGTCATCGCCAATTGTTTGATAGATGCTAGAATTGGTTGTGCATGCTTTGTCACATATTTCATTTGTCATTTTATTGTGTGAGCATGTTGGTTGCATATTTTACTCATTCGAGGACATCCACTTGTTGTTTTGATTGTTTGGCTTTTCTTTCTTTGGCCAAGTGGATGGACAAGAATGCTTAAGAACCTTCTCTAGCTATCTATGCTCTTCTCGTCTCAAACTCTATTCATGCTACATCACAAAATTTGATCAAGTCAGATTCGAACCACTCTGTGTGAGGAGCACTCGGAGTCCCCGATTCGTCATAGACTTAAACTTCCAAAACTTCTTTGTGATTTTCGGTCTGACCGATTCTTCCATTTCGGTCATACCGAGATTACTAAGTCGATCTATGTTTTCAATCTGGTGCAACCGATTTTAACTTCTCGGTCACACCGAGTTGTCAGAATCATATCAGATTATGCATTCTGGTGCCACCGAGTTGTTCAACTTCGGTCACACCGAGCGATGTCGGGCTATATATATCACACGGGCAAATTTTGGAAAATTTTCTTCAAAACCTCTCGCCACAAGATAGCTCGCTCCGCCTACTTGGTCTCTGGATCGTCGACTTCGCCGCCAAGAGCCTCTCGTCGCTGGTCTCCGCCGCCATCAACGAATTCTCCTCCGTCGTTGCCGCCGCCGTAGCAAGTTCACCGCCGAACTAGGGTATGAACTTGATCTTTGTGCTATCCTCGTCCGATTCTCAAAGACATTGTATTCATAATGCATCTTGCCACGATTGAAACACTTCTATCCGGTCAAAACAATCCTTAGAATAGGTATGATTCAAAATTTAGGGTTAGGTTTCACGAAACCATCTCGGACCCACCGAGTTGAAAACTCGGTCCCACCGATTTGGCTAATGCCATTGCACTAGTAAGTCTCGGTCTGACCGAGAATTACAAATCGGTGTGACCGATTTTAGGACTTTGTGAAACCCTAGTAGTCTCGGTGCCACCGAACTGTGACTCGGTCTGACCGAGTTCACTAGTTTAGGTTCCAAAACTGCTTCGGTATCACCGAGTTTGAAAATCGGTAGATCCAAATTGCTTTCTGTGGAAACTAAAATTAAGTTTTTTTAATCATTCTTTTGCAAAAACTTTGCATTTTGTGATGCTCATCCACTCTACCTCATCTATAACTATTCACAGGGTCAGTGCAGCATGTCAGACCAAAGTGACAGCCAGAACAGGCCAGAGGAGCAAATTCAAATGAGTGAGGGCACTAGTCCCTCAAGCAGCTCAGATGAGGGGAGCGAAGCACTCCCGAGAATTTGCCCAAGGCTGCCACCGGGACAAGGAAGAAGAAGACCTTAGAGTCGAGGATGAAGATTATGTGGCAGGTGAGGATGAGGCGATTCAAGAAGAAAGTGCTCAGAGAGAGCACAACTCAACAAAGATTAAGCACGGATTGAAGATCAAAAGGCCAGCAGGAAGACAACCTATGTCCAAAGCCGAGTCTCCACTCAAGCTACTTTGGAGTCCCAACCCAAAGAACTGCTGCCAAGGGAAGAAAAGGAAGGAAAGGGTCAAGAAGACCATGGCGGAGTGATTGGGAAGCCATCTATGATGGAAGAAGAGGAAGAAGAAGAGGTTCTTGAGCTCGCATCCAAGGCACAAAAGCTGATGGGTGATGCCATAAAGTCGGGGATGCAACTTCAAAGCCCAAAGCTGCCCCCAAGCCCAAGAGTGCACCAAAGAGAAATACCGAAGTATACCAAGAATCGAGAAGAACAAGGCTCCAATGCCTGAGGTTGAAGCTGAAGAAGATGAAGAAGGGCAGGTCCTAAGGAAGCTCAAACCCAAGATCCCAGACCACAATGATGCTCATCCTGTGGCTGAAAACATGAAGATCGGGAGAGATCAAGGGTTGAGGCTATGGAGAGAGTCGATCCATATGCCACGGAGAAGGACTTACATGGATTACAAGTTCCACACCAAGGAACAACAGGACTTCTATGAGACTATCCTGTTGGATAAGAAGCCCATAGTTTGTGATATGAGGTGGGTCGATTGGACCTACATTCGGGAGAATGAAGAACACTATCTGGAGTGTATGACAGCTTGATGCTTGTGGAGTTGCAGATTTTGTTGGGCAGAAGCTCACAAATTGGAACGACGAGCTCATAATGCAATTCTACTCCACAACACATTTCTATCCAGATGGCAGGATAGTGTGGATGTCTGAAGGAACACGATATTAGTCAACCATAGAGGAATGGGCAAGTCTGATCAATGCCCCAAAGGAAGATGAAGATGACTTGGACATTTATGCCAAGAAGAAGATGGGTCACAACTCAATGTCACACATGTACAAGGAACTCCCAGATGATGCACTTGAGTCCTTCAAGTTTGGATCAGTTCACTATTTTCTGTCAGGGCTGCCTACAATCAACTGGATCCTAAGGCACACTCTTTTGCCCAAATCAGGTGACCACAACATGATTAGAGGGCATGCAATCAATTTGCTTCACGTTTTTGATGTGCCTCAGAAATTCAAAGTCATGAGCCTCATAGTTGAAACTATCGAGAAGACTGCAGCAGACCAGAAGAGGAGATGTGGATATGCCCCAAAGATTCAGGAGTTGATAAACTCAAAGATGGGCACAGGAAAATATCTGTTAGATAAGGAACACATGGTTCTCTATCCTGACTTTGAGGACAATCAAGTTGTCATGACTGAAAATGAACCAACATCAGTGCAAGCGCAAGAGAAGAAGGAGAAAGCTAGGCAAGAGAAGGCTGTCAAGATGCCAACTCAAGCAGAGGCATCTGAATACTTTCTGAAGAACAAGAAGGAGCAGCTTGGTTACTTGATTGCATCAACACTGCGGATTGAGAAGGGGTGGCCACCCTAACTCAAAACCAGGAGAGCCTGGAGAGGATCATGGAACAAAAATTCTATGATCTTGATGTCAAGGTAACTGAGATTCAGTCTGCTGTGGAGCAGCTTCAGGATGACATGCAGGAGAGGAAGGGCAGAACAACGACTGATGCATTTGCTAGAGTGCCACGAGCTCAAAGATCAGCTGCAGAGCTAGTTCAAGACACCAGAGTCACTTCATCAGCTCCAGCTACAGCTCGAGCACAACCAGCTCCAGCACCAACTCCTTCAGCTCCATCTACATCGACTGAAGCCTTCGTTCTTGGAGTTCTCCGGACACCACCACCACCAGAAGACCAAGCCTGAGAGACGTTATAGTCCTATGCATTTTCTAGGAACTTTTTGGTAACTTGTTGCTAAAGGGGGAGAAAAATGTATAGATCATAGGCTTCGAGAGAGAGAGAGATTTGCTTTTGTTCTCTCTTGTCTTTTTGGTTGAACTTTATTTGCTTTTGATTGGTTGAGATACTATGCAATTACCCGAGAGACATTGATGATCATGTGTTTGATCATAAGCTACACTTATGCTCGTTATGATATGTCGGTGTACTAGAGTAGGGGTACCCTAGTATCCCGAACTTCGTGCATCGGCATCCTGACGCCCATGCAAGGCTTGCCTGGTGACCGCCAAGGTCCTCAGTGGTTCCTTTGGAGCCATTCAAGAACAAAGTATTTAAGCCAAGGAGACAAAGCCCCGGCAAGAGGAGCTTGCCGGGAAGGCCGCTCAAGGCACGCAGGAGACAAGACCCTGGCAAGAGGAGCTTGCCGGGAAGGCCCATTGAGCGACAAGCTTCCGGGCGCGACAAGGATTCAGCAGCGGCAAAGGCGCTTGCAGCGCGGCAACTCTCTTTATCTCCGCCCAGCTCATCCACCAACGTGTCGCCACGGACCATTCCAGCGACGTGTCAAGAGGTCAGGCAGCCGGCGGAGAGCAGCGTAAGCGGCGCTGACAGAGTGCCATCGTGGCAAGCGGTGGCGCCCGACGGTCCTTCTCGCACTGTTTGGGCGACATGGATGGGCATTTATTGCTTTTGTCCCTTGCCGTCGAGTTAGGTAGAATACACTGCATAAAGTAGCTGTACCAACCGCAGCTCATTTTCCCATTTTGCCCTTGTATACGTTGCCACTGTTGGTGACCCTTGAGCATATAAAAGGAGGCCCATGCTAACGTGGGGGGGTTCGACTCATTCGAAACTACACACACTCAAGCTAGGTTTTGTAGCTCTCTGTGCTCCCTAGCAAGAACACAATACAACCAGACAAGCAGCAGTAGGAGTATTATCTCTCCGGAGAGCTCCGAAGCTGGGTAAAACTGCTCGTGTGTTTCGCCCCGATCTGCTCTTCGTGCAATCTCCGCCCCCCCACCGAACCAAAAGGGACTCGGTCCGCCGGTCCCATAGGTGTTCGTGGGTTATGATCAGCCTCCCCGACATCTTTGGCGCGCCAGGTAGGGGGCGTCGAGGCTGTGTGAACCTGATCCGGCGTTCACACGAGCAACATCTTCATCATCTTCATCAACATGCCACCGAAGAAGAAGGCTTCGGCGGCAACAGAGCCGTCCGCGTCAAACCCACCACCACAGGAGCCGACGAGTGGTGGGGAAGACGCCGGCGGAAGAGCGGACGTCGACGAGGGAGCCCGTGTCGCTGCTAAGTCCAAGGACAAGGCGGCGCAAACCTCGGCGTCCGTTCACGTGCCGCGTCCATGTAACGCCCCGGATGCAACTTTCCATATTCGTAACTCCAACTCTTGCCTTTTCCGGAGATGCGATATGATATTTCTTTCGTGGTTTGGTTTTTGTCCTTTGTTTTGCATTTTGTTCATGTCATGCATCTCTTCTCTTTGCATCATTTGCATTGCATCATGTCATCATGCAACCCTTTTTAAAACTCTTCTAAATAAATTGCATGGATCTTCGGTCCATTTAAATCGAGGGAAGGGTGACTTCTCTTTATAACATATCCTCCCAATATTATGGAGCTATATAAAATTATTCCATTTATTTGGAATTGATCATAACACACTTGCAAATAAATCCCATGCCGTTGTTATCTCAATTCTTGGTCTCCAACCTTGCCCATAAATTATTTCATCATTTTAGGAGCTCCACCAAAATCTCAACATTTTGGACACTTCTAAAACCCTTATCTAGTTCAAACCATTTGAATTAAATTCAAATAAGTTTGAATTTAAATCTTGCATTCGTGCCTCTTTTTCTATTTTTCCTGGATCGAGCATATTTTTATGAGTCCGGGAAAATTGTCCTCGTTCCCAAATTCTTTCCCTAACCCTCTTTTTTTTTTGTCTCTCTATAATTCTTTTCTGCTAAAGGATATGAGGGAGAGAGAGCCCAGCCATGCCTCCTGGACCTCCCAACCTCCCGCGCCGGCCCAAGGCCAAGGCCCACCAACCCTCCTAACCCTAGCCCCCAACCGATCCAGCCCGCACGCATCGAGCTCCCCTCTCCCGATCCCCAGCTCTCCCCCTTCGTTCTCCTCCTGGCGCCGCCACTCACAGGGAGAGAGAGGAGCAGAGCCCTCGCGCTGCCAGAGAGGAGCAGAGCCCGCTCCTCCCGATCCACCACGCTTGGCGACCCTCCGACCGCCTTGCCTTCCCGCACCCCTTCTCCACCCGGCGGCTCCTCCTCACCTCGTCTCCCTCGTCGTGGCTGCCCATGAGGCTCCTGCCGCGGCGCCTCTTCTGGCGGATCCGCGCCGTCTCGGCCTCCTTTGGCGCCTCGTCGCTGCCTCCCCGCTCCTCGCTCCCTTGCTAGCCAGAGAGCTCGTCCCGAAGCTCGGCCAACTCAAGCGGCTCCGTCGCCTCTGCTTGAAAGCACCTGCGCCTAACCGCCTCGCCCCATCCCCGCTGCCCCCTCCTCGTCGCCTCGGCGCCCAAGAGCGAGAGCCCGGGCCGTCCTCGTCGCCTTGCTCCTCCGCGCGCCCTGCCGTTCGCGACGACGACCTCCCTTTCCTCTGGTCCTCCTCCTCACCTCGTGCCCGGCGCCAGCCATGGCCGCCCATTGTTGCTCCACCATGTTCGCTTTGCTGCAGCTTGCTCCCTGCGTCGTCAAGTCCCAGCTGCTCCCGCATCGCTGGAGCTCCTCCAATCTGCTACCACAGAGACAAGCGTTCTTGCTGCCTTTGGATCGCCGAGACCGATCCTCTGAGGAACCCCGTGTTCAACTACACAATGAGCGGCAAGTACCACTACGACCGGTGTCCGACTACGTGGATTCACCAAGTACTTCTTCAGATACACCAAGTTTGACTACGCTGCAAGACCCGTACCCGGACCGTCAATCTTCTCCGAGAATTTTGCCAAGTCCCACGATGATGCGTCGAGTACCTCTACCCATGACCCGGGAACGTCTACGACCCGTGAAAAACTACCGTCGCCGAGACCGCAAGTACCACGACAAACCCGGAGACATCGGATCGTCAAGTCCTCTTGAGACGTGTACCACTACTTCCTCTACCGACGACCCGGACATCTCTGAAACGAATATGTACAACTACCGTCGCCGTGAACGACTACTTCCACGACGTCCGTGAACCCCTACTTCCCCTACCGTCACGAGAACAACTACTTCCTCTACATTGCACCGTCCCGAATGCACGCTTTGAAGGTATAACCCCGAGATGCCGCCCGTGAACGAATGCATGTTGTATGAGATGCCCGCTTGCATCGTGTCCGAATTGTCACTCGCTTGCCATGCCACCGTCCCTGGGAACCCGGAAACAGGATCACCCCACCATCTTTTGCATGTTCCGTGACGTCCACACTTTCTTTTGCACCGACATCTCGATGAGTGCCGGAACCGATATGTTGCCGTGGCATCATTTTCGGATTCGTTGCCGTGGCACCCCTTTCTTCCACCACGGTGACACAATGCTTCATAACATGCTCATGTCAACGTTTTCATAAAAATTGCATAAAACTTGCACATGTCATCCGTGATCATGATAACAACATTTAAATGTTTATAATTGTTGTTTGCATTAATTTGCTTAAATGCCATGCTAAAATGATTTATTTCATAACTAAATAACCGTAGCTCGGATTTAAATAAATTATATATGTAAATGGGGTGGAAAAATGCATAGATTAACTTGGTGCACTTTATTTTGCTGCTTAATAACATTAAAATTGTGTTTAGGGCAGAACAGTAGCAAATTCGAAATATGCATATGGGGATTTCTGGAATTGTTGTTTGTTATTTCCGGCCTCATTTAAATTTGCCTAAATAGTTAGTTTACTTATGCTTCACCTCTTGCCATGTTTAATAACATTTAATATTGTTGTGTACCTAAACGAGATGAACTAAATAATTGATGTGGTAGCCATCAATATGCAACTCGTTGCATATTGGGCTCCATTTAACTTGTAGTTTTGTTTGTGCATATTGCCATGCCATGCTATTTAAACCGGACATGCATCATACTTGGTTGTGCATCATGCCATGTTTGTGCTTGTTGGTTTACCATGTTGTTTGTTTGTTTCCGGGTTGCTTCTCTCGTTAGCTTCGGTTTCCTTCCGGAGTTGTGAGGATTCGTTCGACTACGTCCGTTTGTCTTCTTCATGGACTCGTTCTTCTTCCTTGCGGGATCTCAGGCAAGATGACCATACCCTCGAAATCACTTCTATCTTTGCTTGCTAGATGCTCGCTCTTTTGCTATGCCTATGCTACGATGCCTATCACTTGTTTATCATGCCTCCCATATTGCCATGTCAAGCCCCTAACCATCCTTTCCTAAGTACAAAGAACACGGAATTGGGTTCTCTCAACTCTCTCATGTCCCTTTTCCTAGCCATCATAACTAATTACTGTTTTTCCCATGTCTTGGTCAATTTAAGCTGTGGGGTTTTATTTGGCTTTGGATTCTCTCGCTCACTATGTTGGTGGATGTCACTCAAGTGTTTCTCGCTCACTCTTTCTTTCTTTTTCAGATCATCCATCAATATTTCTTCGGGTGTCAAAGGGAGCAAAGATATGCGCTCTCCCTCGTATTGGAATGAGAGACGATTAGTACAGCCGCTGATTTACACATCATGATCATACAACCAAGGTCTTCCCAACAGCAATTGGCATGCTTGCATTGGCACCACGTCACATTCCACTTGATCCCAGTACTTCCCAATGGAAAACTGAACGGTGACAATGTTGCTTACTCAAAGTGTACCACAATCATTGAGCCATTGCATCTTATATGGACTTGGGTGCCTTCTTTGTTTCAGTCCCAACTTCTCTACCAAATCTGAACTTGCAATGTTGTTGCATCTGCCATTGTCAACAATAATTCTGCAAACCTTGTCCTTGATGGTGCCACGGGTGTGAAAAATATTATGTCGCTGCCCTTTCTCTTCTTTAGCTGCATTAACACTAAGCACACGACGAGAAACAAAGCAATCTCCCATGTCGGCCTGAATATCACAACCACTCTTCTCTCCCTCTTCATCCTCATGATCACCCGATGCTCAATTATCTTCATGCTCACTCTCAGATTCCCATTCACCTTGTTCATTCAAAAAGAGAACTCTCTTGTTTCGACATTCAGAAGAAATGTGACCATGCCCTTTGCACTTCCAACACTCAATATCTCAGCTTCTAGATGATGGTACAGCCGTGGGGTTAGAGGTACTTCCAGCAGCAGAAGGAGCACACTTGTCCACATTACTAGGGGCTGGTGATGATGCCGATGAAGCCACTGTTCGCCGGGTGGCAGTAGGGTGTGAAGTATGCTGAAACTGAGAACCACCATCAAAGGCACTTGGCTGCAACCTTTGCCATGGTGTGGTGGTGCGGTTATGAGATATCCATCCATGACCACTCCGCTGCACCTTCCTCTCCGTGCACTTTGCTTGCTCCAAAATATCTTGTAGAGTGTTATAGGGAAACATCTCCACAAAATCAAAAATTTCATTGTCGAGACCATGCAAAAATCTTGCCATCTTTGACTCCTCATCTTCATGAATACGAGCACGAACCAACAACAATTCCATCTCTTTATAGTACTCATCCACCGTGCGCGTACCTTGGCTGAGACGCTGCAATCGGTTTCGGAGATCTCTTTGATATTGTGAAGGAACAAACCTTCACCTCATGGCTTGTTTCATCTCTTCGCAAGTGTCAATGTGATCATGGCCTAGCATCAGTTGATTTTCTTGTAGTTGATTCCACCAAGTGAGTGCATAACCAGAAAACTCAACACAAGAAAGGTTTACTCTCTTCAGATCTGCAAGGTTATGGATACAAAAAATCTGATAACACTGCTCTTCCCAATCAAAATATGCATCGGGGTCTTCCTTTCCTGTGAACTTGGGGATATGCAACTTGATTCTTGCTATGTCATCTCGACCATCTCGATCATGACGTTATGCACGATGCCCATCTTCAGCAGCACGATGGTATGGGACACCATCATAATCATCAAAATCATCTCCATGACCATGAGCAACACGCTCATGAGGGTCATACTAGTGCCCATGAGGACCATGCCCTCGCCCTCGAAGTTGTCCTCCTCGCTGCCCTCCATGAGCAGCGACACCACGCCCACGAGCAGCAGCCACATGTCCACCATGGCTGTTGTTATCATCCTCCAAGTCACCATCCACAGCAGCATGCACGGAATTTTCATCCCCAACTTCCTCAAGTGGGTCAATAGGGTGTTGTCGATGTCGAACCCTATCGCCACCTGCTGGAGGTCGCTCGTGAAACATCCTTCCAAGGTCTCAAACCATGTTATGTTATTCCTGAAAATTAGCACGTGTGACCGGGGCATCTTCTTCCCCATGGTTTTCTCCATGAACACTCGATCTAAATCCTGCCATGTTAGTAAGGCCAAAAGTGGAATATGATAATTTTGTGGAATCACACAACCTCACCTCTTACTCACCAAAGTTCTTATGAGTTCACATCAGATTGTGCTTCTCCCGGATGTGTTAAAGCGATTGAAAGACAGGGATCAAAGAACTAGCTTCGGTTTTGGTGGAGCTCGATGGGAGTAAACAAAAGGGCTTGTGCTGAAATCAAGTTGATGCAAACCAAGAAAAATATGTGGATGGATCTGCTGCACCTTTGCACCAAGATTGAAAAACACAACACACAAGCTTCTGAAATTTTTTCTATCAAGATGAAACTTTTGGATCTTACACAAGACTTTCTTTTTCTCTCTTGACTTTTTTCCACTCTTTTTTTTTCTCTCTTTGATTTTTTTGCCACTCTTTTTTTTCTCTCTTTTTCCAAAGCACAACAACCAAATCTGAAAGCAATTATGAAGATGAACTTGGTGCAGATCTAAAAGATGAAGAACATGCAAGGTATGCAACAACAAGATCTCAGCACCAACAAGGCTTGTATTTATTTTTGGTGGGGCTTTGGACTTCTAGGACAGAAAATATAGCATGAAAAACACTCGATCTAAAGGGATGATAGCAAGATAAAGTTGGATAACAGATCCTACCGTGTCAACGAAAGCTTTGATGCTAGATGATAGGTGGGAACCCGATGAACGAGTTCACGCCCGAGGGTGGCCCGATCTTCACGTCGTAGGATCGAATCGGGAGGGATAACTAGCTGCAAGCAGCCGGGATAACTAGCTTTATACCTACCAAGGTTGGATGCAACCCGTACATTGGGGATGGCTGACCGAAGCTATAAGAACTCCAACCTGTTGTTCGAACAATCGCAGAACCACAAACCGGGACTAATCCACACAAAAAGTCCAGAACCGTAGAGCACGAACTAGAGGAACCAGAGGCTCCTTCTCGCGAATCCGAATGAACTCACAAGAGCAAAGGTAGCAAGATCTCTCGGATCTCTCTAGCAGTCTTGCTGCATAAGCTTGTAGCTGAATGGTTTGACAAAAGGTTCTCTATAGGATGGGGGAGATGGGGTTTTATAGCAGGGACAACCCCCCTTAGCTAGGTGTGAAAATGGTTTCAAAAGTAAGCAGGTTTGCATGGCTTTCTTGGGTGAATAAGCAGTCAACTTTGGGAGTTGTTGCAGAGCTCCTCGGAAATTCGCGAAGTCTTGACAGCCTGGCCACCTTCCACGAGAATGACTAGAACTTTTGACTCACAACTCCAAATGATGTGAGTTTTTTTACATTGGAAAGATAATTTGATGTAGCTTCTGTTGATGTACCCCTATGGTCCCGTATCTCCATCACATGGGTGTGCCACACCAAAACATCAGAGGTAAAAACTGACAGCATCAGCTTCACTTGCAACTTGTTTTCTCCAAACTTGTTCCTCCAAAGCGGTTGCTTCAAGAGCTCATAGGTTGTTGGATTGCTTCCATGTTATACCTTAGTTCAACCAACAACAACGGAGATGAAAGCATAGTTGTGTCATCAAGGTTACAAGGTAAACTTAAGTTAGCGTCCACCTGGTCACTTATTTGTTTGGCGCGACTTCTTGTGATTGGACCTATAATTGTTGGAGACTTGTCGATGGTTGTGGCACTACAAAAAAAATACACTTCCGTGATGATACGTGTTTGTCACAGTAGGTCGCGTTTTTTGTCATGCATGTACATCCATGACAAATTTATGACACAATCAAGATAGTCATACGTCAGGTTGTCAGAGAAGTGTTCCATGACATTACCAAAATTATCATCACGGAAATGTCCACTTCCATGACGATAAATCGCGCGTCACAGAAGTGCTTTCGTCAAGGGTGACCGACACGTGGCATCCACCGTAACGGAACGCCTTTAAGCTATCGGGTCGGATTTTGGATCCGATAACTCGTTAACAGCCCTGACCAATGGGAAATTTCCACGTGTAAAATTCTGATTGGCCGAAGGGAACACCTGTCAGCTCGTCAGTGGGCCAGATGTCGCCCATCCATTAGAGGAGACATGCCTATGATACGTCGACACTTGGCTGGGCCCAACAGAGACCCATATAGGTTAAAAAGGCCAGCCCAGTCAAAGGCCCGTAGAACTTAATCAGGTACTAGTGGGCCAGCCCAATAACGGCCTGCTTAATGAAGGCCCATTTACGGCCCGAAGCCAGATCTGGCCCGTTAATTGTTCGCCCAATATTTGGCCCTATTTGCGGCCCGAAGCCAGATCTGGCCCGTTAATTGTTCGCCGAATATTTGGGCCCAACTACAGCCCAGTGACTTTTGGCCTGTTAGAGGCCTGATGTAGACATGGGCCCATTTCAGCCCGGTGTGACTTTCGGCCTGGGAATGGCCCGTGCTGCCCATAGGCCATATATGGTCTAATGGGACATCGGGCCCACTAACGGCCTGTGCTAAAGGTGGCAACAGTTAAGCCTAACGTGACTTTGGGCCTGTTAAAGGCCTGTCGCGTAATTCGCCCGTTGATGCTCAGACTAAGCTTTCGCCTCTTAAAGGCCCATGATATCGATGGGCCAACTAAGGCCCGAGATATGTTTCGCCTGGTAACGGCTCAGGAGCTAATCGGCCCAAAACGGCCCGGTCTACATTTCAGCCTGCTGAAGGCCCGTCGACGACTAGTGAAAATTGAGGCCCAACATGCATTTTGGCCTGCTAAAGGCCCGTGGTTTCATCTCGGCCATAACAGGCCAGTACAATATTCAGCCTGGTAATGGCCCAACGCTAGCTGGGCCAAACTAAGTGCTAGGTCGACAAAAGGCCCAACTAAAATATAGGTCGGTGTAAGTTTGGGCCTGGCGCAATGTGTGAAGGCCCCAATTATTCGGGCCCAAGAAAGACGCAGGCCGGCCCAATTGTGGCCAGCTAAAAACCTGGCCCGTTAGAGTCGAATGTTTTGGTCCGGTCGACTACATCTGATTTTTTTTCAGATAGCGAATGATGGCAGTAACTAGTAGGAATTAAGAACAAACCTACTCTATACAATAAAGAAATTACGACATAGTAACTAAGAATAAACCTACACTATACAATAAAGGATTTAAGGTATATTACATCCACTGGGCATCGAAGTTCGCCACCAGTGATCATAAAGCACAACAAAGAAGCAGATTACAAAAACTGGGCACCATTGCAGCGTAACAAAATAATCTTGAACCGAGACCACTTCCAAGACAGTTCAAGAAAGGTTAGCCTTTATGGGGAACTGCTGCAAGAAGCTCTTGAGCAAGGCTGTGAGACCAGCCTAGCATGTCGGTCATAGTTTCCAGGTGTAGCTGTTTAGCGATGAGGTTCTCATTGGTGTTCTCCGCAATCTTTCTTAGAGATAGGACTTCAAGTCGAAGTTGAGTTGCGTAATGCCTTTCGCTAGAACTTGGGATGAAGAAGTCGAACTGATTCGCATAACGAATTCGTGAGCTTGTCGACCGTTAGTCTCAAGTAATTTGAACACTGCATCAAGACCAGACTTTGGGGTTGTCTCGCTATCTTCAAGATGTTTTGCCTTCTTTGCTGCAATATATGTTGGGTTTGTCTCACAGCCTTCAGTAGACTTGTGCATGCAATCAGGCATATCACCCTGAAACAAAGTAGAGAGATGACAGGTTTGCACGTGTATAAACAAAGATGATAACCTATCTGTCAATTCTATCCAATTTCAAATTAGAAAATAAAGAGTAAGTTCAAAATATCAATAGCATAATTTGGCACTGTTCATAATGCGGGGAGCTTCACCACACTACTGGATTACCATGTCAACATAACAAGCATAGATGAAGGGCAAAGAAAATCATTGTATCTATTTTGGATAATGTGCATGGCATGTTGTTCATATCATCACCCACATCAGTAAGATAAAACAGGAGATGACAAGGTGCAAACATGGGCTGCTTCACCACACACTAGATTATAGATCCTTAGAAACAAGCATACATATAGGGAGTATTAAGTAATGTGCATGGTATGAATAAGGAATTTGGTTTTACAAGTAAAACTTAGAACTTACGGTTCTTACGAACATGCATTTTGGTAGAAACAACAAACTAAACATCAGTAAACGATAGGGAGTATGAGAAAATTAAACAGCACTTGAGGATAAAGGCTTTAGAAGGACTGAATTAAATTAACAGTTAACACCGGCTTTATAATGCCCTTCTCCATGTCAAGGGAAGGATAACTGAAGAATTTTAGCACAGAATGTTCTTCATAAGCATTGCCTGTACTCTACATTTTGTAGAGAGTAATTATAGATATGATAATACTGGAAGGAATAGAGGATAATGAAGATAAGATGCAGATTGATGCTACATAATCAACTACCAATCCCTGGAAGTAGCTGTTAATGTAAGTACAGTGATAGACCACGTTCAGTCCTTACAAGAGGACTGCAGAGCTAAACCTCTTCAAAAGCATTGGGTTGATTCTAAATTTATGTAAGAGTCCATACGGATCTTATAATGTCCACCAAATGGACGATTACGAGGCTAACATGTGCAGTGATGCTACATAATCAAACAGCTATGAAAGTAAGTATGGTCATACAGGGCAAGAGGTACTCACAAGAGCAATGCTGTGTGCAGTATAGTTGCGAGATTCTGTGGTCCCTTGAGAACGGATGTTCTTCTGCTAACAATTTTCGTACAAGTGAGACATTAAGGAAAATGCAGAAATGTAGTTCAAATTGTGATGTGATATCATAGACAGTACCTTACGCTGCAACCGAGACCAATGTGTAACAAAATTATTCCAGTCACCGTCGGATAAATGTAGCACCGAAGACTTTACAGAAATTTCGTACAGAGGTTTGCCATCGAAGTGCGCTTGCCTCAGGTAGGAACGATACTTCATCAACGAGTGCTTGAAAAGCGCAACCAACCCTTCCTCGTCATCACAATCCAGTTTGCTCCTCGCCTATTTAAAAGAATGAAATCTTGTGTCTTCATCGTGAGAAACATATGCATAATGACCATGAATAACATTATTACATTACTTACGCGTAAGTTGCGGAGGAAGACCGGAAATTGTTCTGTTCATGCGGTATAATCTTTCCATGAAGGAAAGATGCGCACAAAGTTTCGACAACAACATAAGCCGTCTTCTAAAGCGGGAAGAAATGGAACATGGGTCCTATTTGCTGCAATTGGGGCTCTCTCGGTTCGAAAAGGATTTGGCAACTGGATTGGGTGTACTCTTTTTGGAATGGGGCTTTCGTCATACGGTGGTGCTATGTCAATCGGCATAATCATACTATTTGCTGCGGTTTGGGTCTGCTGAGTTGGGGCATCGAAATGACCAAATGTAGTAGGGCTAGAGTCTGCTAGAGTTGGGGTATTTTGTGGGTCGGTGATATTGCAACTACACCTAATGGGCTATTTGATTTATCGGTGCCACTACCTTTTCCAAATACTTTGCTTGTGCTCCTCCACGATCAGCAATCGCCTCTTCCTTTTGAGCGTCGATACACAAGAACAACATTTGAATGGATAAATATGGTATGATGACAGATGGAATATGTACTAAAAATGGATAGGCAGGGCGTATTCACATAAATGAAGTGTAAAGTAAGCTAATGGCGGTTCAACAAAGTAGAAGGAATGCAAAGCATCAGTTGCAAGATATGTGCGAGCAATGTAACCTTGGAAAGTTAGAGCAAGTACCTTGATGGGTGAATAAGATAGGGCATCTTCCTCGACTCCTCCACTAGGGAGCTACATTGACTTAGGTCTCCCTCTAGCTCGTAATCACTGTTAGGATCATATTACGAGCATGAATCAGAGGTGGAGAGCGTTTGCATTGCATTGCATCCAGACTTGATTTCAGTCCCTTAATGCCAAGTTTGACAGCCATGGCATTGTTCGCTTTATTCTTTTCATGCGCGCAAGCTCATAATCATTATGATCTGTTTGAGAATATGAGATTCATGAAAACATAAAAAGTAGTCAGATTATCTATGGAATGCATTGCGGATTCAACTCGGAGAGTGTCTCCCTATAAACCCATTCATATGTAAAGTTCACCTCCCCAACCGTGCTGACGAGACCACACACAGAAATACAAACCTCTTATGTCTCTATAACAGGCAGGCACACATTTCAAAACTGAAGTAGGAACATTAGAATCATATGAAATTCGTATTTGAACAAATAAACCAAGCAATTATGAGTGGCGTAATGTTTAGCTTCAAGGGTGGAGTGTTGGTATTGCGACACAAAGCAAGTAGGCAGATTGTATTCCATGTAAAAGATTGAAACCTATGTAAAAGCTGGAAATGACACTTTCTTTCTATACAATGCAGTGTTTGTTACCCACACATGATGGAAGAGATCACATAGAGAAATACTATTCACTCATGTCTACGGTTACAGCATTTAGAAACAGGATGGTCCACCCTAAAATAATATTGATAACAAATATGACAAGGCAAGCATAGATGTAGTGAATAAACCATTTACTTGTGAGCTTATTAGGACACGTATGCAGAACTGCAGTAAGGGAGCGTCCAAAATCTGAATGAAGAAGTTTGTCTAGCACTTATTGTTTGCAACTAATCGACGTGAATAATTGGATATTATATCGAATGAGTAAGAAAGACAAGTAAAATTGTCAACAAACCTGGCTTGCAGTAGTAATCTGGGTCAATGTCACTACGACCAACAATCCAAAATGACTAGTTTACTCCGAGGGCCGGAATTTTGAAAACCCTGTGAACTTTAGAGGTACTAAAGATTACCGAAATACATCTGAATCATTAAGTGTAGGTAGCACTGAGCACATAACAAACCCTAATGACAGTGCTGCCTAATGAGTAATGAATCAATTAGAAAATGGGTGATGAGGAGTGGCTACTGAGTGTTGAGGACGTATCTCAGGATAAATCAGGTTGGCTTGGTGGGTGTTGCATGCCTGAGCCCTGAACGGACTGGGAAGGTAGGCCCGGCGGCGCGCCCGGGCAGCGGTGACGCCGTTGGGCGAGCCGCTCCTGGCCTCCTATTAGTCCGGCGTCTCCTCCTAGAGTCAAGCCGTCCGGGGACGGCAAGTCGCCGGTGAGAGCAGCGGCGGTGAGCAGTAGAGATCGAGCCTTGCAGCAGTAACAGAGGGGAATCGGGGCCTGGGACGACCCAAAAGCCCATGGTGGGCCGGCCCACCGTGGGCACCCTGTAGAGATACACACCCGAGCGGCGAACATGCATTTTCGAAACTAATTTAGGAACATTCAGCTGACCAATTAAACAACTCGATTCGTATTTGAACAACTAAGCTTATTTAGCTTGATGGCTGGAGCAGTTTTATTATGACACGAAGCACGTATACTGATCGTATAGTGATCATAAGAGGGGGAAACTCTAAGCATATTTTTTAGCAAAAGAGGGTTTCCCCTCCGATTTCTATTAAAGAAACCACCACGGAACCAACATGATCAATTAAACCCTAAGCATGATCAATTAAACCGTATTATGGCTGTGCCATGGCAGATTTGAAGCTGCAAACCAGAGAAATAATATTTAGCATCCATTGTTTGCTTCGAACTAAGAACTAAATTCTAAGAGCTGAAAAGAAAGTAGAGTAACCAAGTTACGATCTATTTTCAGTTGAGATCAAAAGTTGAGGTGATATGAAGTACCACCTCTCTTGCGGTGCCGTAGGCATCGAAGTGCGATGGCTGTCGGTGGCGTTGAAGCATATCTGCGACGGTAGACGGGTGCATCGGGGGATAAGTCCCGTTGCGGTGGAAGAGAAGGTCGTGTGAGCGGCCCCGGCAAAGAGGACGACGGTGCCGATGAAGCGAGAGGACGCGATGCAAGGCTATTGGTCCATCGCCGTGGATGAGAAACGACCATCTCGAGCAGTGGACGACGCGGTCCTTGTAGGCGCTCCGGCATGGTGGAGGACAGTGGCGATGGATGTGGTGGAGTACGGCGGCGATGGATGGGGTGGCGGACGGAGGCTGGTGTGGGGATTGGGTGTTCTAGCGTGGACGGTGTATGAATGGGAAAATGGAGGGAGAGGTACGGGGAACCATGTTTTTGGGACGCGCCTGTCTGAAATATGGGAAAGTTATGAACTTAGCCCCCGTTTAAAATTTGGACGTCTCATCGGTTGGGAATAGGATAGTAATCTCGCATCTCGCCAATATTTGCCCAAAGCGATTTCGGGCGAGGAGAGGGTGGTTGGCGCCCATGGTTGGTGCCCCTGGTGTATGAACGGGGCTGTCAGGTAGGGCGGTTGTGTCACATCTGAGTGAAGTTACAAACCTGCCCCTATTGAAAATATTGGCCTACATCGATTCTGGCCGAGTCGAGTTTTTTTTGCCGCCCACCGTGTATGAATGGGGAATGGAGGGAGAAACAGAGGTCTTTCGGACGAGCTTGAATCAAATGTGTTTTGCCGCCCATGTTTGATGCCCACCGTGTCGGAATGGGCTCGAGGCGGTCGTGTCACGTCTAATTGAAGTTACTAACCTACCCCTATTTAGAGCAGTGGAAATCGGGCCGATGGATTGTCCGTGTAATGGGTAGACAGTAATTTCCATCTCCCAAACACTTGGCTTCAGGAAGCCGACGTGGGAGTGGACATTTTGCTGCTTCTTTCGAATTTTGGGACAATAAGCATCCACATTTACTGTCGATGTCAAAACCGGCGGATCTCGGGTAGGGGGTCCCGAACTGTGCGTCTAGGCGGATGGTAACAGGAGACAAGGGACACGATGTTTTTACCCAGGTTCGGGCCCTCTCGATGGAGTTAATACCCTACTCCTGCTTGATTAATATTGATGATATGGGTAGTACAAGAGTAGATCTACCACGAGATCAGAGAGGCTAAACCCTAGAAGCTATCCTATGGTATGATTGTTGTTCGTCCGACGGACTAAAACCCTCCGGTTTATATAGACACTGGATAGGGTTAGGGTTACACAGAGTCGGTTACAATGGTAGGAGATCTACATATCCGTATCGCCAAGCTTGCCTTCCACGCCAAGGAAAGTCCCATCCGGACACGGGACGAAGTCTTCAATCTTGTATCTTCATAGTGCAGGAGTCCGGCCAACGGTGATAGTTCGCCTATCCGGACACCCCCTAATCCAGGACTCCCTCAGTAGCCCCCGAACCAGGCTTCAATGGCGATGAGTCCGGCGCATTGATTGTCTTCGGCATTGCAAGGCGGGTTCTTCTCCAAATTCCATATACTTGTCGAATAGTGTCCGGCTTCTGATAAATGCTGTGCTCCTTGGCTTCTACGCCCAATAATGGCCATCTTCCACGTGTTTGAATGAATCCGAAAAGCCAGGGTGTTTTTACACTTACCCCCCTAGCTGCACAAATGAGCCGCCTATAAAAGGGACGAGGATCTAGATCTGAGTCACACCATCCCCCCTCCGCGAGCTTTCATCGGAGCGCCTCGACAAAGACCCATTCCATCATGGACCCGACGCGGCTCCTCCTCTCGCGCCCCAGCCCTCGCCTGAAATTGGGAGAGATGCTCAGTCCCGATAGCGAGCTAGTTATACTCCAAAGCAAGGATTTCTTCCCCGGCCTTCATGGTTCCGGTTCGAGCTGGACTTGCCACCTACAAGGGCGGAAAGCAAGCGGAGAGTGTCCCCGATCCTCTAAAGGAGATCGGTATGCTTCTCTCTTATCTAGTAAGAGGACTCGATTTCCAATTCATCCGTTTCTCCGGGGCTCTTGGAGTTCTCGGCCTCCAGTTGCACCACCTTACGCCTGCCTCCATTTTGCACATCGCGGGCTTCGTGGCCCTTTGCGAACCGTTCTTGGGCATCGAGGCTCATTTTGCAATTGTGGAAGAGATTATTCGCCTAGTACCCCGTTCTCATGAGGGGTCAATATATCAAGTGGGCGGAGCGAACTATGGCGCATCGCCGGGACCGTATATCTATTCGAACCTCAAGAAGGCGTCAAGACCGGCCTTGAATGGTTTTACATGGAGGGCGTCCGCTGCCGGATCCTGTTCGGATCGGCCTTCCGGAGTTTAGCATTGCTCCTCTGAAGAAGCGCCTAAGCTGGCGCCCGTGGAGCCCCCTGAGGGAAAATGACCAGGACGTCCTTTACTTGATGAGCCAAATAAGATTATTGGCTCATGCCGGATTGACCATGATTGGAGTCATGGCAATCTGCATTATGAGGAGTGCAGCCACTCCAATATAGGGGCCACCCCATGTGGGACTTTAACGGGAGGGCGATGCCACCGCCATGGCCGCAAAGGGCCGGATCGGTCACCGAACTGGTGAAGACCTTGTCCGCCATGTACAAAGGGAAGAGGAGGATTTTCTCCACGTCGGTCCATCGAGCGAGTTTTCTTGAATAATCCTCGAAGTTGGGTAAGCAAATATCTTTGTGGCTGTCCGATCCATGTTCCGTGGTTAAATATCTCATTTCATGGTTTCTACGCAGAACTGCGCGCGGGCCGTGGAGAAGATACACAGCCCGCCCCCACAACCCGAGGATGCGGAACGGTCCCTCGATCCGGCCTCCGAAGAGGACCCGGATATAAAGGTGGAGCTGATAGACGGGGTGTTCCACCAACTTAGCATCGACAATGCTTTGGTTGCCATTACGACCGACTACCCCGGATTATTTCCGGCCTCCCAGGTAACCGTGACCGAAGTCCGGATACCATGACCCACCCGTGCTTTACTTCTAATCACCACGTATTTGATGGTGTTTCGCAGGGGTGCCTTGAGAAGGAAGCGAGCCTGCGCGGCCGTCCAACAAGGCAGCTCGGTCCAAAGAGAAAAAAGAAGTGCGGTACGACTCGAGACGTCGCCGCAACGGTATGATGTGCCATCGTGTTTTAAGGAGAGGTTCCTGGGAGGCACACTGATGCTCGTGGTTTTTTCAGGAAAAAGCGCTTCGCGGACTGAGTCGGAGAAGTTGCTAATCGGACCTCCGCCAACCAGGCTCAAAAGCCGAGTCGGCGGGGATACAAACACGAGGGTCGTCGGATACTCCTCCAACGGAGGATGCAGACAGACTGTCCGCCACCAAGTCGGAGGTGGAGAGCGCCATGAATCATAAGCGCCGCCGGACTATTCTACGTGGCGATGTTTCTCCCAAGAGGCGTTGGGCGCCTTTAGTTCGGGAGAAGCGCACCTCCGTGCCGCTCAAGATGGCCTAGCGAGCCATGAGCAGTATGTGAAAGACATACGGGTAAGGAATTTTGTGATTATATATGCAAGAGTCTCGAGACTTAAAATAGTTAGGATAACTGATTTAAGGATCATTTGGAATCTGAGTTCTTACGGAAAGAATACCCGTTTGTCCCAGGAGCTTGAAGAGTGCAAGGCCCAACTTGAGGCTGCACTGGCCGCTACCGGGGAAGCCATGAAGACTCCCTCTGGTAAAATATTCCCTTCAAAGTAGAGGTAGTTCCGCAAAGTGCGGCGTGTGCATAAATCTGACATTAACATCGCAGATAGCGTCGGGATGGATCCAGACAAGCAACAGCTCCTGCGCTAGCTAAAGGCCGGCGAGAGCGTGCTTACGAGGGTGCGGCAGGAGAAAAATAACCTCAAGATGCCAACACCCAACCGGGTGAGGAACTAAAGGATGTTCGTGCCCGGTTATGCGCCTTTCAGAAGGAGAATCGACGGCCGTCGCAGCATTTTCGATAAGTGCTTGAGCGAACTTTGAAAGAGTTCAGCGAGGAAGGCGACTAACATAAACATGTATGTAGGTTTGCTCACAGGTCATCCCGAGGAGGAGATGCCCAATTCTTGGTGATCTTCTTCCGAACTGCGCCACCGCCGCGAACGAAGTTCGGCAGTGATGAAAAGCGTCGCCAGTGCCTTGTGGCCATCTATCTCCCTGCTCAAGGCATTGGGGAGCTGGCAGAGCGGCTTCAAGGAGCACGGCGCTTCCGACTATGGAAGATATCGGCTGCCGTCAAGGCGCCAGGAGGCTGGGCCATGGTAAAGACACGGTACACGGGTTGACCCAAACCACATGGCCGAGGTCGGACTGTGGGGCTGATGTGAAGGAGATCCTGTAAGTTTAGTGTACGGCCAAGTAGAATTGGCCGCCAAGTATTCCAAGCAAGATTGTAAATTAGATAGCCTATTAGATGGCATTGAGGAGGAATACAATTAGTCGAGTTGACTATGTAATTGAATATGACATGAAAAATGTCTTCTAGCGGATTGTAGATCGTTTGTCATAGCGGACCTTTTAAGCCGACCTCGGGACCCAATAGTCCGAGTGTGTCCGAATATCCTCGCGGTTATATAAGAACCGGGCATGCATGGAGACAAGGCGAGGGGTCATTATTGCTGTATGAGACAAGTGCCCAACTAGTTATGTTATATTACATGGATAGTAAGAAACATCTTCCAGGGAGAATAGTGCCATTAAGGGTTCCTTTCCCTGGGAGGCATGCCCTAAAGTGCATGTCCAAGTTGCTAAGAAAGCAGAAAATCATCTGGGGGCAGATGGATAAATAGTTAAAAATCATCTTTCAGTTCACCGACCGAGTATTCCCTTAAGAACGCTAGCTTTCGGCTTCACCCGACCGAGGTACACGTCCGGTGACCCGGCAGTAATAATCGCAGAGGTGCTCCTTTACCACCTAGCCGAACAATCGGGAATGTAGGGTAAGCACAGAGCGAGCAACCCAGCTTGACCAAAACTTAAGTCATATCGATGCATATAATGGTGAGTAAAAGGCACATGCGGAAGTTTGACACATGTGTTGGGCATGAAGCCCGTATAAATGAGCTTCTGTTAAAGAAGCCCCCAGGTATAATGAGCGCAGACAGCGCGTCAAGTATGTGCGAAACAAAGCGCAAACGAACCTCTAAAGGCTTCAAGAAGAAGGGGCGGAAGGAGAGAAATAAAAGACATCAAAAAATAGAAAATGTGGACGGAGGAAGGAGACGAACTCGGAGTCCGGCTCTTAGGCGTAGAATCTTCGTAGACGGGTTGCGTTCCATGGGTTCGGCTTGAGTCGGTTATCCGATGCGTGTCGCAGACGATATGCTCCGCCGGTCAGGACCTGGTCGATGATGAAGGGACCTTCCCATTTGGGCTTGAGTTTGTCCTTTTTCTTGTCCGGCAGGCGTAGAACTAGTTCGCCAACGTTGTAAGCTTTGGCCCGTACTTCCCTGCTTTGATATCTTCGAGCCTGCTGTTGATAAAATGCGGGACAAGCTTTTGCCACGTCGCGCTCCTCCTCCAATGCGTCCAAACTGTCCTGCTGATCGAGATCGGCTTCTCTTTCTTCATACATGCGCACGCGAGGTGAGTCATGAATTATGTCGCAGGGCAAGACTGCCTCTGCGCCGTACACCATAAAAAATGGTGTGAATCCGGTAGTACGATTTGGCGTGGTCCGCAGCCCCAGTCTGGTCGAGCTCCTCAACCCAAGTGCATGTTAGATTCCTTGAGGACCGCACTAGTGCGGGTTTAATGCCACTCATGATTAGACCGTTTGCTTGCTCGACTTGGCCGTTGGTTTGAGGGTGATAGACTGAGGCGTAATTGAGCTTGATGCCCATGTTTTTGCACCATGATTTGACCTCATCGGCCGTGAAGTTGGTGCCGTTATCGGTGATGATCTGCGGGGACGCCGTAACGGTGCACTACCCCGATATGAAGTCTATCACCGGCCCGGATTCGCCGTTTTAACGAGCTTGGCCTCTATCCATTTGGTGAATTTATCCACCATGACCAATAGGTATTTTTCCTTGTGGGTTCCTCCCTTAAGGGGTCCAACCATGTCAAGCCCCCAGACCGCGAACGACCGGTGATGGGTATAGTTTTGAGGGCGGTGGGTGGCATGTGGCTTTGGTTAGCAAAAGCGGCAACCGACGATCGTTGGACTAAATCCTCAAGATCTGCCCGGCTGTCGGCCAATAAAATCCTGTACGGAAGGCCTTGCCTACAAGGGCCCGGGCTGCGGCGTGGTGCCCACCCAGTCCGGCATTAATTTCAGCCAGGAGGTTTCACCCTTCCTCTTCGGAGATACACCTTTGAAGGACTCCTGTTGTGCTTTTCTTATAGAGCTCTCCCTCATGGACTTTATAGGCTTTGGATCGCCGTACTATGCAGCGAGCCTCATTTTGGTCTTCGGGGAGTTCCTGCCTATTTAGGTAGGCTAGGAATGGTTCCGTTCACGGGGCGATAACCGCCATTATTTCATGGGCGGAGGGTGTTATCTCGGTGGCAGAGCCTCCGATTGTGTCAGAGTGTTCGGTGTCAGGCAGTGCGGTTGGGTCCGGATTGTTATTTTCGGACTCCCCTTCCCATAGTACGGATGGCTTGAATAGCCGTTCCAGGAAGATGTTGGGCGGGACGGCATCGCGTTTTGCGCCGATGCGTGCCAATACGTCCGCCGCCTGGTTGTTATCCCGGGCTATATGATGAAATTCGAGCCCTTGAACCGTCTTGACATTTTAGGACCGCATTGCGATACGCTGCCATTTTCGGATCTTTGGCATCAAAGTCTCCGTTTATTTGAGATATCGCGAGGTTGAATCGCGCACCTCTAGGCGTTTAATGCCCATGGAGACTGCCATCCGGAGGTCGTGCGAAGGGCCTCGTATTCGCTGCGTTGTTGGAGTCCGTATACATTATCGAAGGACGTATTGGACTGTGTCCCGGTTGGGGACGTCGGGATAACGCCGACCCCAGGCCGCCAACATTTTGGAGCCGTCAAAGTGCATGATCCAATTGGAGTATCGCCGTACTCTTTAGGGAGTTCGCGGTCCATTCGGCCACGAAGTCGGCCAAAACCTACGACTTAATAGCTCGTCGTGGCTTATAGGTTATGTCGAATGGAAGGAGCACTATGGCCCATTTAGCAATCTGGCCCATCGCGTCGCGGTTGTTTATAATGTCGTTAAGAGGTACTTCGGAGGCTACCGTTATCGAACACTCTTCAAAGTAGTGTCGCAGCTTCCGGGATGCCATGAACACCGCGTATGCTATCTTTTGATAATGTGGGTACCGGGACTTGCATGGAGTTAGGACAGTGCACACATAGTAAACAGGTTTTTGAAGAGGGAACCAGTGTCCGTCCATTTCTCGTTCGACGACGAGCACCGCGCTGACAACTTGATGTGTTGCGGCGATATATAATAGCATTGGTTCGCCCATGTTGGGCGCGGCCAGGACCGGATTTGTTGCCAATATGGCTTTTATTTCTTCAAGTCCGGCCGTGGCGGCATCCGTCCACTCGAAGTGTTCGGTGCGCCGGGGGAGGCGGTAAAGGGGCAACGCCTTTTCTCCCAAACGGGAAATAAAGCGGCTTAGAGCCGCTACGCATCCAGTCAATTTTTGTATTTGTTTGAGGTCTTTTGGAATATCCAATTGTGACAGAGCTCGGATCTTGGCTGGGTTTGCTTCAATTCCTCTACCGGACACAATGAAGCCCAAGAGCTTTCCGGCTGGAACACCGAAGACGCATTTTTCCGGATTGAGCTTAATGTCATATTTTCGGAGGTTGTCGAATGTGCACCTCAAGTCGTCTACTAGAGTTTCGACATGCTTGATTTGACGACCACGTCATCTACATATGCTTCCACTGTTTTGCCGATCTGGTTTGCCGGACATGTCCGAATCATGCGCCGATATGTTGCGCCGGCGTTTTGAGCCCGAAGGGCATTGTGTTGAAGCGTAATGGGTCGTATGGAGTGATGAATGCTGTTGCGGCTTGGTCTGCTCCGCCATCTTGATTTGGTGGTAGCCGAGATACGCGTCGAGGAAGCACAATGAGTCGTGTCCTGCTGTAGCGTCAGATCAATGCGAGGGAGGGGGAAGGGATCCTTTGGGCAAGCCTTATTAAGGTCTTTGAAATCAACACATAGGCGCCAGGATTTATCCTTCTTTGGTACCATCACCAGATTTGCTAGCCAGTCCGGATGTTTTATATCTCTGATGAATCCGGCTTCGAGAAGTTTGGCTAGCTCCTCTCCCATGGCCTGTCTCTTGGGTTGAGAAAAGCGCCAAGAGCCTGTTTGGTAGCTTGAATCCTTTTAGGATATTTAGGCTGTGCTCGCCAGCCGACGTGGGATTCTGGCATGTCTCAAGGGTGCCGAGCAAAATGTCCGATTTTTCTCATAGAAATTCTCGTAGTCTGGCGTCTACATCAGGGTTTAATTGTGCCCCAATGGAGGCCATCTTTGCAGGTCCGTTGGGTGGACTTGGAATTTGACTATTTCATCCGCTGGTTTAAAAGAGGTGGACTTGGATCTTTTATCAAGTATCACATCGCCCTGTTCACCGTGGAGCGCATCGCAGATGAGTTCCTCGGCAGCTAGGGCTTGGATAGTGCCTCGAGGGCTAGTGCGGCTGTCTTGTTTTGGCGCATGAGTGCTATGTTCGGATCACTAGAGAGTGATGATTCCGTTAGGTCCGGGCATTTTAAGCTTCATGTACCCATAATGGGGTATAGCTTGAAAAATTGTGAATGCCTCTCGCCCTAATAAAGCGTGATATCCGCTGCTGAATGGGGCCACTTGAAATGTGACCTCCTTGGACCTGTAATTGTCCAGCGAGCCGAACACTACGTCGAGTGTGATTTTTCTGTGCAACATGCTTCCGGCTAGGGATTATTCCTCTAAAGGTTGTCTTTGCTTCGCTCAATGCGGTTCCGATCTATTTCCATTTTTCGGAGGGTTTCCTCATAGATGAGGTTTAGTCGCTGCCGCCATCCATGAGTACCTTAGTAAGGCGAAAGCCGTCCACTATTGGACCGAGAACCAATGCGGCTGGTGCTCGGGCTGTTCGAATTTGGGTTCATGCTGGCATTAAAGGTAATAGCCGTGTTACTCCATGGATCTATTGTTGCTACTTGGTAGACTTCGCAAGGTTATGGAGTGTTCGTTTCGCATATTATTTGATGCGAAAGTCTCAAGAGGCTGTTAATACCGTCTTGGTGTTCTTTGGGCTGGGATTACGAGGCTAGAAGCTCTTCGCCAATTTTGGCCACTGCCGTAGTATCCAACATGCTCAAGGCTATGAGTTGGAGTGGCGCCTTCGTGCTATGAATTTTGCAGGTCCGCTTAGCCAACCCTCCAAGACGGTTCCATACCCTTTAGGGGTTTTTGTTTTTGATTTTAACCAGGTGCTTGGTGATGATGCACCCTTTTATTTGGACTAGGATGTATTCGGGGCGGATTATCCCAAAATTTACTTTCGGTTTTCCAAGCACTCTCCATCGCACAGTACTTTTGTACTATGGTCGCCAAGTCAGCAAAGCGTGTAATTTCGCGGCAACTTATGGCGTTTAGGATTCCCTTATCCGTGCAATTATTGCAAAATCTCCTCTCGGCAGTCCTTTATCCTGTCCATAACCAGGAGGAATCTGGCCCAGTAATGATGTACTGTTTCAGCGGGCTCTTGCCGAATTCGGGATAGATCGCTAATGTTTGGGTGGGCGGGTGGAACTAGATCCGGAACCCCGTCCAAATTAAGACTCAGGGGCCGAGAAGTTTCCGAACTTGGAAGTTTGGATTTTTGAATGCTATCCAGTGAATCCAACCCGCCGCCTGACTTTAAGTTCAGGGCTTGATCGACATCCGTCCCTCTGCGGGAATCCGGCATGGAGGGATCGGGAATCCGGACGTAGCTAGTCCTTAAGATAGAAGAAGAATCGCCGTATTGCTCCTCTATCGCAGCAACATGATGGGTAGCCTGGGAGAGTTGATCTCTCTCAGATCGGTTTTAGGCCCGATCTGGTCGTAGTCTATGGCGACTCCTGATGGCGGCGCGATCCAAGAGCTCGCTTACGGAGGAGAGCTCGATCGGATCTAACGCTTCGGCAAGTTCGAGTTAACGTGAAGATTGGTTTCGATGACTCGAGAAGTCATCGTCGGCGTGATGGCGAACCGGCAAGTCATAAGAAAACCACCTAGCGAAGAGTCGACCATCGGCCAAGGCTCCTTTGGCGATAGTATCGTCTTTTAAAGACGGATGAGGCATCCTTCCGACGGCGACAACGACATGAGGAAATCTCAATGAAAGCACCAATGTCGGTGTCAAACTGGCGGATCTCGGGTAGGGGTCCCCAATCATGCGTCTAGGCGGATGGTAACAGGAGACAAGGGACACGATAATTTTACCTGTGTTGGGCCCTCTCGATGGAGGTAATACCCTACTCCGTTGATTAATAGTGATGATATGGGTAGTACAAGAGTATATCTACCACGAGATCAGAGAGGCTAAACCTAGAAGCTATCCTATGGTATGATTGTTGTTCCGTCCTACGGACTAAAACCCTCCGGTTTATATAGACACCGGACAGGGTTAGGGTTACACAGAGTCGGTTACAATGGTAGGAGATCTACATATCCGTATCGCCAAGCTTGCCTTCCACGCCAAGGAAAGTGCCATCCGGACACGGGACGAAGTCTTCAATCTTGTATCTTCATAGTCCAGGAGTCCGGCCAACGCTGATAGTTCGGCTATCCGGACACCCCCTAATCCAGGACTCCCTCATTTACCCTGGCAACTAAATTCGAATCCATTTTGTATTCCTATATGAATGTTTATAAATCATTCTATGTGTTTTTATATATCTTCAAAAGGACGACAAAGATGTATTTCACTGTCATATATGAATATGGTTTACAAATGCCGATACTCAAATTCAGAAACTAGAATCCAGTTTAAGGTGAATTCGAATATTTGGAACACTTCATGTCCAACTCAAATGTCACACGCATCATAATGTGTACTCCCATTTAGATATGTACACAAGCGATGTATCAAGATTCAAATACCGAGTCAATCAACCAAGAATGTACAGAACTAACAGACATATAAACACTTATAGAGTATATGGATCAATAATATCAACTAACATACATAAGCCAGGCATTTGTACTTTTTTTGGCTACAACAACATGCTTTTTTATCCAAAGATCTTGGCCCTTTCCGATGCGTGCCACTTATGGTCCATCTATACTACTACTATTGCTAAATGCACATTCAGCCCGATTGGCATATTTATAGGTCTGGCACAACAATCCAAATGAAATGTCTCCGAGTCTTATCAATTAATACAAACTTGTGCTCAAATAAAATTACAAACAAAAAAAAACAATTATTACATGATCTCTAAAACAAATGGTTTGATTGATTACATGAAGAGACAACACAAAGGTTATTCAACTATGGAAAGAACATTTCACCTATGATTTACCATGTAGGAATTTAATTTCCTTTTTCCATCAGGACCTTAACAATCTGGTCAGTCTCAGCTTGCTTCATTTTGAAATCCACCAAATATTTAATGGTTGTCTTGAGTACTGCTTGTGATTGTGCTGTTTGCTTCCTCAACATGTCAACTTCATCTCTAAGTGCAGAAGCAGAATCTCTTTCTACCACTAGTTTAGCCTCTAGAGCATCAGCAGTTGGCAATTCATAATGCATGATTGGGCCGGTGCCACTGCTATGGGATGATGCAACGTCCATGGGGACCTCGCTCTTTGATCTTGGGCTAACCTGTTTTGCCATTAAAGTTCCAATTGGATTCAGAAAAGTTGAAGTTAGAAAAACATCTCAACTGGGAGTTATAGCAGCAAACCAGTTAAACAAACAAGGAATTAAATAGTTTCATTTGGATGCTAAAAAGTAGTTATTAACATCATTGTAACCCGCTGTTGCAGCAGCAATGCAGTTAAACAAACAAGTAGATATTTAAGTTAAGGCAAACAGGTAATTCTTAACAGTAAGTATCAA